>JALDNG010000507.1:0-133507 GCA_024349245.1 Neodontobutis hainanensis
TGTTATGGTCGTTAATTTTATTCGAAATTATGGGAGCTTGGTGAACCGTCTCCCGAGTGTAGCTTTTGAAAGATGAGACACCGTGGTACACCCAACGCAGTTCATATCGATCTGACGCATTCCAAAGCAGAGAAGAGTTGATGGTGTCGACAGTTATTAGGATTCTTGTGCCATGTTTTTGACACTCACGCATGCGCGATTTTGTCAAATCTGCTGCGAAATCAGGCCTCGCAAAAAATTTATCGCAACAATTTACGACCAATAATTTTGGAGGTTTTCGGCCTGTAAACTCCTCTAATGCCTCGGAAAAAACAGAGTTGTCAAAATTATCGGTGAATCCATTGATCTCAAAGACGTCGTAGCCCTCGCAGGTTAAATATTCAATAAAACCCGCAACAAAGTCTAGTTTTGAACCCGGCCCATGGACAATTATGTTGAATTCACATTTTAGCTCCAATTTAATTTGCTTAAATAAATCTAAATATTGATCAATTGGTTCTTTTTTAGATTTCCCAGGATTAGGTTTTGTGAAAAGAAAGCTGAAATCCATTTTTGGGTCATCCGGTTTTATTCTTTTTTTAGATCTCTTAAAATAATCACTGCATTGAGTAATGTTGACTTCTTCGTTGATTAGTACACGGGGGTTTGTAATTGTTTTATCATTAGATTCTATCCTTCTTTCTCTCATTGGTGTATTCTATTTTCAAAAAACAGGTACCTCGACATTAGATAATCCAAGAACTGAACGACGCGTTGACACCATCCCACAAATTAGTGGTTAACCCACGATTTCCAATAAAACAATCGCACGCGCAATAGATTGCGATCTAAATTACAAAACGACCTCTAATACTTAGAAGAATAACGCAGCTATAATAAGACTGTTGGTTATTAGCAGAAAATAAAGTTTTAATTGGTTTTGTTTTGGTACGCATGACCATCTTTTTGTAAAGTTCTCAAATTCTCCAATGTGAGTTTTTTGAATTTTTAAAATTTTAAAAATCTGCATATGAGCTTATTAGGAATTTTATACAGCTGAAAGTAATGAAAACTTGTGGCAAAAGTATTAGTTTTTGATTTGCAATTGGTAAAAAAGTAATGATTAAATTTATCATAAAAGGATCATCTTGGAGCATGTGCAATCATGATAATTTTTATTATTTTATTGTTTCTGGTTTTATTTCGTTCCAATTAGCGTAATAAAAGAAAATATCATTTCCATAATCTCTCTATCGATATCACATGCTATGCTCTAACCCCCACAACTAGTTTACGCATAATCCAACATTAAACTCTAGAAAAACATTCAACTTGATATAATTATGAAAAGATAATGAGCTGTGTTAAATAATTATTTTTAAAAGATCATAAGTGGATTTAACAGACAGAAACATAGGCCGGCTTCTTCTAACCTATCTCCACTCATATGAATGAATCTTCTATGGTTGAATAAGATAGAAAATTAATTTACAAAAATCAGAAATCTTCATTCAAGATTTATGTAGCAAAAGAATTATCTCGCTAGTAGTCGGTAGTTCACAAAATGTTGCGATTTATATTGAAAAAATTAAATAATTAACCAAGTTTAGGGCAGTTTTTTCTGTTCTTCTTTTTCATAATTTCCATAAAAAGGTCGGCTTAAGAAGCGAATAAGACTTGAATATATTCATATCCAAGCATATTCTTTCTCCTCAATTATACTTTTTAATCAATGTATTTAGATGTGGATTGTTTAACGAGCCAAAAACCTAGGTATACGTGGTCTGCCACTGTTAACAAGATTTATAGGTCTCATTTACAAAGTCATATTATAATCTTAAACCATCTTGCAGTAGATCACTCATGCTCACGAACGTTACATATACAATGTAGTGTACTCTGAATATGAACAAATTACCATTCAGGACTTGAGATATTACACGATATTTATTTTAAAGTTTTTGTTATTTGATACTCTCTAGTCGTGTTTCATGGTTGGACGGCACACCAGAGGACCCCGTCATAAAGTTTATCAACCTCTAAGTTATGATTGACAACATCGAGCCACCTTTGGAACCAATAATAAATGTGAACGGCGTTGTAGGAAAGCTATTTAACCAGAGTATCACAACAAATATTGGTACTTTTATAATAATGAATTATATTCCCTTTTTAGATCGTTTACACACGTGGGAGCTCACTGGAGAAGCTATCGTTAAGAACGAGATCTTTCATCGTTTTTGAAGATGGTTAATAATGTAGAGTTACATATAAACCGTTGAAGTGTGCTTTGCATAATAGAACCTCCTCTGGTATGTCGCATCTGAGGTCGTCAATTTCCAAAGGTATCGCTCACTAGGAACATCACCCTTTTTACGATTCACAAATTATAAATTTTCTATTTCTTTACTCACCACTATATTAGATTATGTTGAGTATTTTTAAAGTTGATTTAGTTGTATTAAACGACTCATTGCGTACCTAATGACGAAAAAGTATTCACAAAACACGGGAAAACCTTCAACATGTATCTATCGATGAGATATACAACAGATGCTCAAGATTGGCCCAGGATTCTCTAAACTTATATTGGTTTTCCAAACTGTCAAACAAAAATTAACAAGTCTTGAAAAAATGTCTTTTAGCTACTCTATATTACATGCTTACAAAGAGGAATTTCAGACAGGAAATAATCTTTATCGATGTTTCAGAAGAACCGTTTGTCTTTGATTTGAATGAAGTTATTTTGTTTGATAAATATGTCATAATCTTGGAAAATAAATCAAATGGATTTACCGATCAAAACTTTCCTTCGTCCCTAAGATAGGATACTTTCCCGCCCATTAAGATATCGACTCTGTATTTTTTGGTGAACCATGATGAACTAAATTCTCGCTCACATCTTCACAGGAAGTAACGTGTGTCGATGTTTTCCAGTGGAACTCTATCCTCAGATGTTATTCTTAACAAGGACACTGTATAGATTTTTCGAGCGTCTGAAAGTTTGAAGTTAGCACTCACTGAACCTCTCATCCCATCTTCTACTCATTCAGGTGACCTAACTATATGTAACGACTCTCTGGGAACCACAAGAGTTGATTTATTAACACTGAATATAAATGACTAAAATTGTGACATGTTCAAATCCAACAACTTAAGAGATATGAAATTGACAATTTTAAAAGGCGTATCACGAAAAATTGACGTGAAACTTAACTAAACTACTGGTGCAAAAATATTAGTTGCTAATTTATATGTGATGATCACACTAGTTTGACATTTATTGTCTGATTTTATAAAATACGCCTTCAAACTAACTGATTCATGTGAAAAAATCTACATGAGCCGATCCAGTAATTCTTCGTTTTTACTGTGGAGCAAGGATGAGTCTAACCTATCGAGATATCTATATAAGGAATTTTTCGTTTATTTTACTTCATTCGGTGTAGATCGGCTTTCTAGGTGTTACTCTTCAGCGCTTCACCTCTTTTCGGTACCGTCTTTCTGATGTTAAAAGTATGTGTCAGGTAGTGTTAGACTCTCAACCAATAGGGCAATCATACACCGCGGCTTTGGTTCGATTGGCAGAATAGAAAAATCTGTTGTCCTTTATTTAATCTTATCATTTCCTTGTGATTAAAAATATTTATCTTAATTATAATTTAAATTGTACAAAACTTTTATTTCTATGACAAAAAATAATTCGGAAGAGCTTTAAATCGCAAGAAACTGAATTTAAAGATATCTGAAAACGTATAATGACTTTGATATTTCGTTTCATGAAGTACTCAAAGTTGAAAAAGAAAAATTGTTATTCCGCCATTAAAACTCTTAACCAGATATTTACCGCCAAAAGTAAATGTTCATGTAACTCTGAGTTTTCTGAACATACTTTCTTAATCTATTCTGTTTTTATCCAATTTTAATTTTTGAATTTAATTTTCTTGCTTTAAGGAAAACGTACTTTTGATGATATATGGTTTAGATAAATCAAGTTATCAAGAGATTTGATTTCATCTCTCCACGAGTTTCAAAAGTTTAATAATTTTATTTTAGTTTTCTTTACTTTTGGAAGTTAATCTCTAAATTTTCAATATTATTCTCAAAGAACTATTTTTCTAAAACTCGTCTTTCCCTCTTTTTAACTTTTGGTTAAAGTCAGAATTTTTATCCTATATTTTCAAATTATACGATCAGATAACAATCATAATGTTGTCTCCTTCAATGCCGAACTACATTCCTTCTTAAAAAGTTAAAACAACAGCATTTTTAAAGTTAATATTCATAATTTAGAGTCTTCCACCTTTAACCCTTATTTTTTTATCTATCCTTCGATTAGATGGCATTCAAGAGACCTTTAACACGAACAGAACCGAGTTTTCTCGAATTTTAACTTTTATCCTTTTTTTATTTGAATAAGATTACTCTGTTTTCAAATGTGTTTAATTTCAGGATTCTTACTTTAAAATATTTCACTATAAATCGGCTTAAAGAAAGACAAATTTTTGTCTTTCTCGATGTTTGAAATCATATTTGTGTGTAAATAGCTAAGTAAAATGGAAAGGTGAAACTCGTTAATGTACCATGAAATGATTTTCTTTAATTCTAGGATCAAGGAGAAAATGAGGATTTTTAAACGAATGGAGATTACCAGAATGAATCTATACTTCCAAATTATAAACTGAAGGCATTAAGTGTTCGACATTTCCTTAACCTGAAAAAAGTTTGAAAATATTAAAGTTTTTTCTTTTTAACAGTCATGATCTGAAAATAAACGTTATGCAACAGTTTTATTTGCTAAAACGTGCACAATTAAGCATAATATAAATTTTTTTGCTTTTTAAAGCGTAGAATACGCAAACTTTAATGGAGAATTACAAAAAATATAATATCACTTGAAAAAGGTTTTTCATATGCGAACAATTTTTAAGACACAGGAAAGAACCATTGACGAGTTATTTTAATTCTTCTTTTAAATATCAACAATTCAATCTCTTAAGCTTATTCTATACTTAAATATATTCAATGAAATAATAATTGAGTTATACAGAGCGCATGAGCATCAAACTGTTCTTAAAAATTAATTGGTACAAAACATGAAATTAAAAAGAAACCCACCATAAGTAAAAAGTTAAGACGTAAATAGCACAATCATTTCATTATATAGGTAAAATTGTACAAATATTATAAATGAACGAGAATTATATTTTGAATATAAATTATTTAAAAACAGGAAATGCATAATTTAAAACCGGGACATTTTTTAAATTTCTTCAATATGTTTAGAATATTTTTCCAATAATTTTAAAATTTTCAGATTTTGAATGAATATCAAAAGTGTCAAATTAAAATAGCTTTGAATTATAAAACTCAATAGCATACGATGAGAATGGAGTTCATTGAAAAATTTAACAAATTTAGTCATATAAAATAAACCGTTTGGAAATTTGTGCGTTATTTCAGGTTCATAATATGCGAAAATGAACCAAATGAATGTAAGATTACACCTCAACCCTGAATAATGAGCTAAATTTACGTGGAGATACTCGTATGTAGTTTCCGTCACAGGAAACAAAGGAATGTTTTGTTGGCTTTTTTGAGAGGTTCTAAATCGATTAAAAGATCAACTGTGTGGAGGAGATGTAACATAAACACCAGAAAGCTGAATATCTCCCGATACGTGTTCAAACTTATAATTAGCCTAAATGGGTGACGTCGACACAGTGAATTAGTTGGGCTTAAATATATCTCGTTAAGTGACTGTAATTTTTCAACCAACATAGTTTACAAAAACTAAAATCTCCAGCGAATTGGAAAATAAAACTTCTCTTATAGCTACTAGCTTTATCACAATCTCTTATTTGTGCGATAAGTTCCCTTTCTTCATCTTCTATAGGATCAATTCCGGTATCAATTTCAATTGATGAAACTTGACGAAACAGATATGCCGAATTCACTTTAGTTAGCTTTATCCTGATGAATGAACAAAAGCTTTGTACTATAAATGTTAGTCATTGTATACTAAGACGAACACGCATTTTTTGGACTCGAAACTCTCCACTTATGTTGGCAAGTCGACGGGAATCTTCAATTGCTTCATTTTATTCTTACTTTCTTTTTTCCATTGCTGCGCGAATAATATAAAGTAAAAACCTGTTCTTGGACGTATTTAAATTGGAGGTTCAAAAATATGTTTTAAAGGCATCCACGAACAGGGAATGATTGAATGTGATCTCTCGAAGAATTAACAGGAACCAGATAATAGTGTTTTGTCTGTCTAAACGATTCATTTCATCATCATAGACATTGTACAGAATCAATGATGATTGATTTTATTATTTGTAGGGTATTAAACTCAATTTTAAAGACATTTCTTATCTGTATGAAATTTATTCTGAAATTAGAAAACATCATACCTTATAATATCATTGTGATAAAGGAGCATTAAAATGGATTCCATTGTTCAAAATGATAAGCAATAAGAACTTCAAATAGCAATCCCCTTCTCTCGTTGATGGGATAGGTTTAAGAGCGGTTAAATACAAAAAATGGGAAGTATCAAGATCCACCTTATTAAGTTAAAAACAAAATTGTTTACAGATATCTATATTCTTTTACTTACCGTGTAGAATCGATATTTGGAGTGTTACCGGGAAATATCTTTTTATGGTCCTAAATTTTTTTAGGATTGACCTTTAGGTTGGATTGTAAGATAAACATTAACGAAATAAATCCTTGTGAAATATCAAATTTTTGTCAATCAAATTCAATAATATTATTTATTTTAATTTAAAAAAGCATAACTTATACAAAAATTTACGATTGTAAACTTCATTTCGAAACTTTTTCTTGTTCGTTTATCGCCAAACCAAGAAATTTGAATGCCAAAAATCTTAAAGCCGCGTGATATCCCGCCCACGGAAATACATTTATCGTGCTTTTTGCTCAAATATAGATTTTTGTCAGAAAGATGAAAATCTTTTAAATTTTACACATGTTGAGATATTGATTCTTTTAATCCATCCATATATTTATAGCTAGACTTTTAAACTTTTTTTTGATAGGTGGAAAGAAATTAAAAAAACTCCATTTAAGTTAGAAAAATATATTTTCAGTGTCTGAAAAAGATTTGAACATTTGTGAGATATAACTGTTTCCAAGTTAAAAAATTATAAATGGCCATATTTCTCTCAAGATAACGTGTTATACGATTTTGCCGTTTTACTCAGAGATAACTGTTTGAACATGGTCAAATATTTAACACTGAATTATTTTAAACTTGATTATTATCTCAGATATATTGACAAAAATTAGTGTTTTAAATAAGTTATATTTTATCCTTCGTTCACTTGTAAGATTCTCTCGAATAAATTTTGAATTAAAAACCTTAAAAAATATTATCTTAAACGTTTAAAATTTTTTAAAATTCAGTCAAATTTTGAATTATCTCACAACATAATATAATTCTTTTTTAACACCCAACGATATACTTTTGAAAGATTATAACTAAATCCGTTGATGAGTATGATCTGAATATGTGTGAAAAGCACAAGAAGAATGAGATGTCTATTTTCATGATTAAATGTTTTAAAAAATACGGTAAATTATCCAAAAACATATATACGAGGCCCATCGAATGTTTATTAAAAACAAGATATTGATCTAACATTCTAAACATAAACTATATGATTACATTTTTTTAATTTCTAACAAAATATTAATTTTCCTTAATTGCAAACTTTTAACTAAAATTAACGCGCTCTTGGAATTTTTATGATTCAATATTAACATAAAATCTGACATTAACTTTCAAAAAAGGAATTTAGATAAACGACGAATTCCATGCGATCTCTAGAGACGTGGGAAATTCTTTTTGTCGAAATCTAAAGAATAATTGTGTAGTTTATCAAACACAAAATGGAATTACTTGTAATTTTGAGAGTTTTACAAATATCTGGGTTAAAGTAATTTTGAATCCTTCAATAACATCGTTGTGTCATGTTTGGCTAAATTTGAACATGTAACATGAAAAATTTAACCTGAAAATATATCTTCATACTAGGTGACATTTCTGCACGTTATTTTGTGAAATTTTATTGAACGTAGTTTTAGCGTTTGTTTTGATCGATTTTTATGCTTGCAAGCAATTGACGAGGCAAATGCATGTATGGTTAATCTAAATATGTTAAAGAAGTCAATTAGTTCACACATTTAACGTGTCAGTTTCGAGGCTGGTCTTCAATACGTTTATCGAATTCAATTCAGTGTCATATATGAAAGCATTTTACACATTTATGACTTATTATCTCATAAACGAAAAATATTCTGGAAACGTTAAAGAATGAAAGAATTTGAATCCTTTCATAACAAAACCCCGTCCTAGCATTCCATAATTTAATATTGAATGAAAATATCGAACAAGTCAAAAAATGCTTTTCAAGATAAATTAAAATATTATACCAGAAACGTTAAACTTGGATGGAAAAAGTCTTCAACTTTGTTGAAAATGTTAAAAAAAGAAAATGGTTTCGTCCTCAAAAACAATAATCTTTTCTTTTTTTTTTATAAAATAGCTTCAGTAAAAATAAATACGATATTTATTAAGTATCGTTAAACAGAGTCAAGTCAACATTTTATTTTTATTGATTTATTCTTTACAATAATAATTTTTCATGTCAACAATAACTCATAAAACAAAAGTGAGTGGTTAACTCCAGTGAGACAATTAAAACTTCAATTGCCGAAATGCGGTGTTTTTTTATGTTTACGGTATTTTTTAAAATCTTACAAACCATGTTTACGTGGTAAAACTCGTATTTGAACATAAAAAGACCACGCTAAAGAAATTTTTGAAAATATTTTGTGACGTTTTAAATTCAGTAGCGAGAGATCTGAGAGGTAACTTACCAAAACCATACCTTAACATAATTAATACGAAGAAAATTTGAACCACGTGAAATTTAACCTTGCATGTGTTTATGAGACGTGATAAACGACAAAAGACAGATTTTTTGATTTAAACGATTATTAGCGTTTTTACATCCAAAGAAACAAATAAAATGAAGTGTGAATCAGTTCAACAGAAATTCATTTAAAGATACGAATAAATATTTTTTAAAAAGCAAAACAAAACAATTTCAGTCAAAATTCTTGTTTCTATCAAAGAATCAACAAAATTAAAAATCATTGTTCACGTTTTGAAAATAGTTTCAAAGATTAAAATAATAAAAACTAAATTATCTCACAAATCAAGTTTTTATGAGCAAATATTTTCCATATTGATTAATCTGATTCTAGTTGAATTGGGGTCAATGATATCACTCTGTTGCAGATTTACTTTAATTCGGACACATTTTCCAAGGGCCTTCTTTTGAAAAACCAAGTTTATTAAATGTTATGGGGATTTAGTGCATTGTTATTCAACAAGAGTGCCTCATTCATCAATTTTAACAAGAGTTAAATCATCTATTATGAACAAACCAACGCCATCATTCATGTTAGTTGTTAGAACATTTTACATGATATCCTTCTTTAAGTTCTCCATCTCTTCGTTTTAAGTGCTTTTCTTTCTTCTAGATTCGGACAAGGAATATCTTCAGGAGGTTTAATGAAAAACAAACATTTATTTAAAGCGATTCCGTTTTAAATGCATATTTTTTATTGAAGTTACAGCCACTTATCCCTTGTTGGATCGTTCTAAATGCAAAATGTTCATGATATATAATCACAGTGAAATAAATTCCAAAATGTTTAACCTTTTGTTTGTTTCACCATTTTATATTTTTCCAGCAATTCCATATTCTGCTCAAAGATAAAACGATCATGAGTAGATCTAATCAATATTACAAGCATGGCCGGATGGAATGAGTTAAAATTGATAACTGAACTTCAACTGACAATTACATCAAATCCAAATCGAGAATTAATTCTTTGAGAATGATTGGATTTATAATGAACACAAACATGACTGGATCGTCAGTTTTTTTCTGCAATTGCAATATTCCAACAACTTTCAGGAGTAAATATATCATTCTTCGTTATTCAAACGTTCATTGTAGCTAAGAAGTTTAACCTTATCGATATTGAGACAGTTTTACATTCATAGTCTGTTTTCTTGATCCAGAAATGCTTTCATTCCTTGTTACTCAAAATAGGCTCGAATAATTGCATGATAGTTTATTTTCAATAATTTCAATGTTTTATTACCTCCTCTCTTATATACTTTTGAACTAATATCCCATCGTTCACTTCGGTACTTCTCTCATTATTTATGTTTTGGTTCCAGTGTGGACCTGGCCAAAACATGGCATAGTGTCCAAGTATACATTCACAAGACAACATCAATCTTCCGCTCAGGGTTTTCTTACCCTTTAATTGGATGGCAAACCTTTCAATGACTGCGTTTTTCCATCGACTGATTGTTTTTATAAAGCGACTTTTCAAGTAAAAATCTGATATTTTCAGTTGTCTTGCCACAATTTATAGCCAAAACAAGGAACAAAAAATATTGGAAATCATTGAATTATTTTAAAAGAAGATAAAAATTTATAAACTGACAGTTTATTTCAATTGATTTATTTTTTTTTACATATTTTCATTTTTTTCTTTCACATTTAACTCGTTTTAAATAGTTTGCATTTTAATTATTTTAACATTTATTTGTTCATTCAAATTCAATCAAAACAATTTAAATCAGTGCAAACCAAAAGCCTTCTCTTTTTTATTAATTGAAATACAAGAATTAAACAACGAACTTTTAAAGAAAGTAGAAATCAGTCTTGAAATATTTTTGACGCAGTAAACTTATCAAGCATATTTCCATAAATGTTGAGTTCGCATTATTATGACAGAATAATGGAGCTAAAGTTTTGAGTCCGTTGTAATCAAAAACTAAATTTTATTTGGATTTGGATATAAAATTTGTTTTCATCGAAGAGTTTTTGAAACAAAGTGTTGCTTTTTAAAAAAAAGGTCCTATAAATTAAAATTCATAAAAATTTCTCTTAAATGTAAGATCTTTTGAGTTTTTTTTATATCTTCCATCTTATGATATAAAAGGGAGAATTTTTAAAGGTATTGAATGAATAATCATTTTTGAGTGAGCATTAAAAAGAATTCCTCATTAAGCACGCGCGCTAATATTTGAAGGTAGCTAAATTACATATCGACAGATTTGGCATTTATTTTGAATATAAAACCTAAAACAACTTTTTACAAATCCCTGTTTAAATAAGTTCTATTATTCGTTGAAAAATCGTGTTTAGGAATTTTTAATATTCAACGAAGCGCAGTTTATCGGTATCAACTGAATTATTCTTCAAATTATTTTCCACATACAAAAAACATTAAATGTAATGAATTGTAAACCAACTTAATCTTAAGGTCAAAAGAAAGTAAATTTTATAAAAAACATCAATTAATACCTGTGGAGAAAATAGATTGAGTGATCGAAAAGACTTCATAAAAAGGCGCGTATTTTAATTTCAACGAAATGACCTATTTTTGTTTTCTCATCGATGAAATATTTTCAAATTTGTGACTTTATTTTATTATCTATGTTTTATGGAAGTACTTTTGAGCAAAGTAATCAATGCTTCTGAAAACAACTTAACCAACGTTTTCGATATTTCTTGAGCCACGCTCCATTGAAGCCAACAAAGATTAATTAAGGAAATTTTGTAACTTTAAAAATCCATTCAAAATTTTCTTTTATAATCATCGAAAATCTATATTTTTGAACCAATTGAATTTACATTAAAATTGTTATTTTTTTGTTCGTTTTCTGCATAATTATTTAGACATCGGCATACAACCAGAGATTTAATCAAAACTTAGAAAATATTTTGGCATGAGTGAATATCAGTTAAATAAAAAGAATATATAATCTTATAATGTACAATTAATATTATTTTAATTATCCTTTTTCGTCGATTAATCTAATGCGTATCCAGTATGTTTTTTTTATTTTCAACAAAGTTTAAAAAAAGGAGCCATAAAGTAAATTTCAAAAAAATAGGAATTTTGTGAGAATGAATTTCGAACTTTTTTCAGTTCAAGGGTGGATGACACCTTTCAATACATTTTTGCATTCTATTTTGGACAAAAAAATTTTTATTTAACATCCATCACTGAAAACAGTCTTCACAAAACTATTTTGGTAAAAGTGTCTGTCTTTGAATTTTTGGGTTTATAAATGTAAAATTTGAATCAAAATAAAAGTATTTTAATGTAAATAAAGAGAAGTCATCTACTTTCAACAAGATAAAATAAATAAATTCAGTCTTTTTATTATGAAAATTCACTTGACATTTATCTCGATAAAATATGGTATTACATTTTTATACTGAGCGTCATAGACCGTTTATCAAAACATTTAAATCCATATTTTGATGCTTAAACGTATATTTAGTATATTAAGTGAACTGCATTTGATTTTTTATTCATTAAAACTGAGCGATAGAATCACATTAAACAAGATTTGAAAATTCTTAAAATTCCCAAAGAAACAACATGTGAAAGGGTAAAAAAGTATGCATAAAAACCAAGACAAATTAAATATTTGTTGTTTTCAACAAACTTTTTGAATTTATACATTTTTTTCGAATGATAAATTGAAAAAATTAAAATTTGGATTTTGTGATTTAATCGTCGGTTTCTTTAATTTTCAAAATTTTAAGAGATTCACAGCATAAAATTAATCATGATTTTTTTTTATTTCAAATAACTAAATTAAAAAATTTTCAAAGATTAATAAAAATATGTTATTACTTGTTAATTCATTCTTTTAGGCACTCTACAAGTGAAGAATTTCTTAAAATGTCTGATTTTTTAAATAAGATTATTTATGAACAGATTTTAGTTTATTTGATCAACGTCGATTCAACATAACATATTATAAAGTGTGAAATAAAAAATATTAACTTTGCAGGCTGTTTATAAAAAATTGATTTTATTTAACTGGCTCATCTTTTCTCTGGCCTTAAAGAATAATCATAAATTCAACTTTAGGAAGATACTAAACATAGATCACTCGTGAAAAGTTTGAGCTATTTGTGTTACGGCACTCACAGAAACCATTTTAATCTACGATGACTTGCGAGTATTTATTCATAGGCGGTTTTAGCGCCTCTACATTTAAGAACATTCTCGAATATTCCCATCACAATTTTATCAATCTTTTTTTGCTGGTCTCATTATTATTTTCGGATTTTTTTATGATATTTAAATAAGAATGATTAAGACCTATCATAAAATTTATCAAGAATGATACGTATATAGAAGTTATCTAAAGAATAGATGAGGTTTAAAATTGCTTATTTCCTACCCTAGACTACCGTCTGGATAAAAAACGCATGTCAACAAAAATTTTTAGATTCGTACATGTAACTCTCTTTGAACCGTCATATCTTTAATTCTTGGTTCCTTTATATCTAAGGCTGGATTATAAATGTGTATTTTATAGAAATAGAAAACTGCTGATTGTTTTTTGTCTTCGAATATACACTTTCTTTTTCCATTGAATAAATTATGAGTTTGAGAATCCTGGCGTAAAAATATTTTCATCTTTCACATTTTACACTGATGCGAAAATAAAAAATATCCTGAAACATAACATGA
The DNA here is from genome assembly GCA_024349245.1 of Neodontobutis hainanensis. Classification (NCBI taxonomy): domain Eukaryota; kingdom Metazoa; phylum Chordata; class Actinopteri; order Gobiiformes; family Odontobutidae; genus Neodontobutis; species Neodontobutis hainanensis. Next base: position 13,597 of record JALDNG010000507.1, read on the forward strand.
TATATTCACGTAATTTTAAAAGATTTAACATTTATTTTAATTTTTTTTCTAAAATCTTGTAAATGGAAAAAATTTAATATTTTCATCAAACAGATTTGTTTTTACTTTAAAAAATTGTCTTACATCATTCAAATACAGAAGTTTATTCGTTATGTTCAATAAAAATTCAAACATAAAAATTAAAGTTATTTTTTTCATATATTCAAATGCTAGCTTGACTTTCATATGTTAGGAATAATTTTAAGCCAATAAATTTGTTTAAAATTTTCATGTAATTTAATTGAAAAAATATTTAACTGAGATAAAATAAAATTTTAAAATCATTGAAAAAATCAGTAAAAATAACATGGTAGACAATTGGATCATAGTTTCCCCTTTTAAATCGTTTAGTATCGCACAAAATTATGGCTATGCTTTATATTTTGCGAAAATTCTTATTTTCTATCCACAAAAGTACAATTAAATTCATTAAAAATTTAGTTTTGAAAGAATATCAAGTTACGGTAAATGGAATATTTGATCGTTTTCACAAATACGAAAATATTTATAGTATATCGATGGGAGGAAAATTATATTGTATTTTTTCAAGCGACCACTTTTATTATCAATTTTTTATTTCACTCGTAACTTATCGTAGTCAAGATTCAGTCCTGTTCTTAAAGATAAAGAGTATCATACACCCGATCCTGTATGCTCTGTTTAAAAAAATATTCACAATAATTTGATATCTTCCATTGAAATTTTGGTTTTATCCTTTAAACACAAAAAAAATTGTGTCTTTTGTTTTATGAACTTAACAAGTTAACCACAGAACGACAGAACTTGAATTGTGTGATAACGTATGAACCTGTTTGGTTCTTTTCATAGAATTTTATAAAGAGTAGGGTATTAACAAAAATATCATTTTTAAAGAATAAGGGCAAAAAATTACCACAAAAAAGGTTAATCAGTCCGTTGTTTTTTCAACGATTTTATTTTATTTCTTAAGAAGTTAGAACAATCAAACACACTTTCACGAAGAAAGAAATACAAATTAGCAAAAGAAACGTTATGAAAGCGTAAATAACCATTCATTAGTAACAAAAAGAGAGCAAATAAATTTATTTTCAAAACTGTTAAAATTCCTAAAGTATTTCTTCCTCTAATATTGAAAAACTATAATTACGCGCATAAAATGTAATCCTAATATAAATTTTCCTTATTTAATTTTAATGATGTTGAGATAAAATAAAAGTTATAAATTAAATTTTCAGAGTTAAGCACACTAAAAGTTAGTTCTCCGTATTTGCTTTAACATTAATAATTGAGACAATATAACTTCGACTACGTATACAATGAATTATGTCTCTGCATTTTAAAATATAACACGTTTTTGTAAAAACCCAAGTTTTTTTTTAATCTCTTTCCAAGATGTGAAAACTTCAACACGGTTAGGTGTTAGACAAGTTTCACATTTTCGGTTGTCCTACGCCAAGAGAACTTAAAAAATGAATTTGTATGAAATAATTTTTCCCATATTATTCCCTTGCAAATAGAAAATTTATTTCAACTATAGACCCCATTTAACTAAAATGGTTTCAATTTAGGTTTCTGCCAGATATCGATTCAAAATTCTTACTAAATTTAAAGTGTCTTTCACCAAGTGTTGATTCGAATTAAAATACTATCGTCTGAGATTTAAAATACCAAGATTGAAAGTTTAAATATTTTATAAAGTTTCCGCTGAAAAATATTCAAGCTATTTTTATGGTTATTGACCATGACAATTTCTAAATGTGAGCGAAAACTCATAAACCAAGTAAAAATATTTCATAACCATCCTAAAAAAATACACCGACGATTTTTGAAACATTTCATCATTTTTCAGATTTAAAAAAACTTTGTAATTCCGCATTTTATATGCTAACATGTAATCGATCTTGTAACCATGATAAGTTTCAACATTAACAAGACAGAAACTCTCACAAGTTTAATGTTCTCGAGAATTAATTGAAATTGAGCCCAGTTTTTGATTTGAACATGCTTCTGTTATGTTTTTTGTAAAATATACAAGTCATGTTCCTATGAACACGCCTGGAAACAGCTGAAATATCTGAACTCGTTCGGATTTCTTATTTGAAATACGTCGGTGCTCTTGAAAGATATCTCTCATGGAACCTCATAATAGGATGTGTCCATCATAAAATTAATATTTGTATTCTTGTTCGTAGACTCAAAAATATAGAAAAGACATCGAGAACGAATGCGTCTGTCGTTTTAAAATACTTTTTAACATCGAATTTTTTTGAATAAATTGGAGCCAACGAAAAGCGAGGTACTTTTTAAAATAAATCGCAGTAAATTCAATGTTTTAAATGGCATTTAACATCGACCAAAACAAAGGTTACAAATATAGAAAAATATAGAAAGCGGTCAATATATTCTATGTCCGATCTTTGAAATTTATAAAAATAGTCTAATGATAAATTATGTAAAAAATGAATTTAACCAAGGTAAAAATGATAATCTTTTAAATGTAAGGGTATGAAGTGTTTCGCTTACGACTCCCTGTTTGGGAGAACCGAGCATTATGGATAAACTGAAATGAAGCTTTATCATCAGTTGGTTGTACAATTATAGTTGGAACTTTTTTGCATATTTCAGAATCCTTGTTGAAAGCGATTAAAGATCAAGTTGAAGGACAGTACTACTCTTATATCCATCAAGCCAGGAAATCATTTATACTATTGTATAGAGAAGATTTTTGGATAAATACCAACTATTCACCAATTTTTTGTAAAAAAGATATGCTGGTATTTTTCGATTTAAATGAATGACGATAAAATATTTTTCAATTTGTTTGATGTCGAAAATACCCAGAAGAGGGGGAAAAATCAAAAATCAGAATCAATGATAATTTTTAAATATTCATATATTTTATCATTAAAAATAAAATTAAAACACAAATATCCCATTTGTATCCTAACCAATTTGATTGTTTTGAGTTATTAACGTAACCCTACATTTTTAGATAAAAATTGTAAACTAGTTGAAATATAAGAGATGACCAGTTGCATATTTAGCATATTTACGTGTATATAATGGATAAAACGTTTGAGTATTTTTTAAATATTTTTTTTGGAAACAGTCTCGATTACATTTTTGTTAGACTTCATCATTTCTCTTAGCGCGATTTTACAACAGTGACCAATTTACATACAGCTTGAATGTCATAGAAAAAAATATTTCTTCAGATTCATCCGCTTTTGTAGCCTCGTCGTTTATTGGCTTTTAATTTTAGCTTTAAAAATCGAAATAAATCCTTGTTCCTAAAACATAAAAAATACTTTTCCTTGCCATCTTGTCATAAACATTGCCATGCGTTCATAGGTATGGGAGACCCGAAATTCTTTATGTTTGAGACATAGGTTTAGCCTAGATTTTCAGATTACATAAAATTTGGGTTTTATTTTTCTGATGGTCAACTATAAAGTTAGGCTTGACGATTTTGATAATTAATCAATGAAGAGCTAAATTAAGAGTTTGAATAAAACTTGATAATTTATATCCAATTAAATGACTGGTAAGGATTTAATCACGGTGAAATCGAGCAATGCTTTTAAGACAGACATTTATGTTAAATTCGCAGATTCTAAATCACTTTTTGAGATTACTCTGGTTTTATTTAAATGTGAGCTTTCATCATGATAAACAAAAATAAACTTAACTTTCCACGAGAAATCTTATGATAATTTGAACATTTAAAATTTTGTTGATAATAAAAACTCAGACTCTAGTAATTATTAATTTTTCATATTTTGCAGATTCCTGCCAAAAAAGGATAAAGTATTAAATTTCACATCTACGACCTTGGCTTTCTTTAAAAGTTCAATCATGACAGAAACATCAGGGCTTTGGGTCCATAGATAGTTCCGAACACTTCTTGCCATCAAAATAATTATAAAAATGGGTAAATTAGGATATTTTCTAAAATAACCAAAGATATTGACAAAGTGAAATATTAAGTGGAAATAATTGCGTAAATTTAACATTTATAACACGGGACATAATTGTATGGTTAAAATCCCCCGCCGAGTTCGAAGAAAAGTTGTGAAAAATAAAAGTTCAAACATGCTAAATGACCTTATATCGTATTTTCTAACACCCACATCCCATATATTGTGTCCTAACTTCCTTAAATAAATGCTCTTAAGCTTGTTTACTTGTCAGCCAATGGTTCTATGAAGCAATCATATTCCTCGTGATAAAATCTGCACGTTGTATGTGAAAGAATAACTGAACGGTTGAGAAAGCGAACTTAGGAAAACCTCGTCTGAATCAAAATAGCACGTTTGATGGTAACTATTCAGCCATTAACGGCTGAGTTACTCGTTTTTAAGTTTTGTCAAATAAATACGATTCGAAATGGTCTTTTAATTTTCTCTCACTTGAATAAAGAGACCGAAAGAAATGAACTTCGTATGCTCGCAAGGACAAGATTTTAACATTCATATGTATTAAATTTAATCCACTAACCTCATGTTTATTTGAAGTGACGAAGTTTTCTCACTTCAAAAATGATATTTGTGAAAATAATGTCGATGATTAAAATCGCAGTGTTATTTTAAGAAATAAACAAGATTTTTATGGTTAATTATGAATTTTATCTTTTTAAAGTTGCATTTTGTGGCTATATTTCTGGATCCGACGTTTTAACCAAACACGTACTACGGTGATAATAGTGCATAATGAAACAGTTTAATCACAATTTAATGGTTTAAAATAAAAAATTCAATGAAACGAAACGAAACATATTTCTGTTCAATTGTTATAAAGTCCATTTTAATATCTTACGCGCGCTCAAGAAGATCAGTTCAATGCAATAAAAATAATCGCCGTTTTTTCTTGAATTAAAATGGTACACAACAGCCAAAACTACTATACTCTTTGTCAGGAATCAAAAGCGTGAGAAAATTAGATTTAATTATTTTTACAAAGAGGTAAAAAATAAGATTTTGGTGAAATATTTATAAATATACACTTTTTGGTGTATTAAATTAAGAAAAAATATTTGAATGTTGATGTTGTTTGAGACTTCCAGAAATGTCAATGGGTCATTTCAACACAACTTCACAATCAAAAACCCAACCATATAAGACTTTCAAGTTATATATATATATTAGTCCTTGAAATAAAACCAGAGCCAAACTAGTCAAAGAAAGCGTATACGTCTGTATCATAAAAATATTTTGAACTAAGTTTTGAATTTTATAATTGACAAAATTTGAATTCTCGCTTTTATATAAAAACTTTATAATTTTAAGAATTCCATTGGCGCGAGTATTTAAACATTCTTTATTGGCAGGACAACAAGTAGTTCTTCAAAATATACGATTTATGCTCTGTTAGAATGTGAAAATAATTTTATTTTCACATTTTAAAATCAAAAACAATCATAAATTTTCTTAATATTTTTGATATTTTGAAAAATCAATTTCGTGTTTTTAATATTAAATAACGCAAAAAAGATAATTCGAAACTGTAAAATATAAATATTGAAATCTTCGGTTTTGCGATATATTTTGATTTGTTTCAACCAGAGAGAAAAAATATATTTAAAAATATCACTTTTAAAATTTTTAGCATCTTGAACAATATTCCATTTGGAATCGATTTAAAGCCTTTTTAAAATAGTTAAACTCAAACACAACAATTTATGCTCAGGTCAATGTCATTGAGTCAAACCTTCATTACTATCTATGTTTTCGAGCGTATTCTTGTAAAGATACAACATTAAAAAAAACCCGCATTTAAAATTGTTTTTAGTAAAATATTAACCATTTTGTTTTAAGTGAATAACTTTTGAAAAAATTGTTGTTTCTCGTTGACCAGAATAAAAGAGAAAGGTTCCACAACATAGATAAAGTGCCTCGATGTAAAATCACAAGATTCACGAATAAATAACAATTAAATGCTCGTTGAATAAACTCTAAATTTCTAATCACAGCTTTACGAATAAAACCGAACCAGAACTATTTTTAACTCTTTTGTTTCTTAAAATTCTTAAATCTTGTGACTTTTTTATTTAAATTAACACGAATTTCATGAAAATATTTAAAACTCTTATTTATCTCTCAAGACTCTAACACAAAATTTTTTTTTCAAATATTTTAAATCTAATAAATATCAAAGTTTAATTTGATAGGTTTTGGTGATTAAAAATCCTCTTTATTTGATTTGGTATTTCAAATTTTTAGCCCTTAAAAACTAATCAAATAGTTCAAAGTTAATTTTAGCCATGAAGATATAGCGAAAAAATAAAAGTTTTTAAATTGTGTATGTACTGGTTTTTGTTACTTTGATGGATTTTAAGTGTTTTTTTAAACCTTTAAAAGTTAAAATAAAATAGCTTTATGTGCAGCGTACCATACATTCTTCGATCCTTCCCATCAAATAATAAGGGATCGCCTTCTTTCGTGTCTAAACGTTCTTCTCCTATTGGTCCCTTCGTTGCAATTAGATTCATTGTATCAACAGTAAAATAATTTTTCACATGTTAGAGTAAACTATTCTGAAAATAATTTCAAAATTTGCGTTGGAAAAATTTCCTTCGTATTAAAAAAAAGTTTTTCACACAGTTTCTAAAAAATCTTCTCAAATACGATGCTAGAAAAATTTGGTTTTCTTCATTGGGGATTCCTTGATAGATCAAATCCATACAGGTAAGGAGGGCCTTTTACCATTGTCAAAGAAAGAAAATAGACGCCGCCACTTCCAAATTACCAATGCCTCCGGCCTGAGATAGATTACCCTAATTGGTAGAGGAGAGAGTGAGCGTTTCAGTAGACAGTAGTCCCACACTCTCCGAAACTAGATAAAATCATAAAATTATCTTTATGAAGATACGGAACATCGGTATCTGTTTAGCATGGTCTCATCGAAGAGCGTTCAGATATTTAAACTGTTTCATCTTTAGGCTTGTACTGAGTATTTTTCATATGTATTAACGAAAACGATATTAGAATTCGAAAATATTTAACATAATGAGTTTCGAATTTTAGCTTCTGTATCTGCCAACTTTATAAGATCAGAATGATATGATTTTAATTTTAAACTTAAGTGTGCCTTCTAATCAACTTTTGTGAGCCTGTTTCTAATCCAGCAATGTACATAGTTCAAACGGGAAACAAACTTTTATCGGTTTAGGGCTACTAAAATGGCCAAGAGCTAGATTTTCAATTTTTTAAGAGATATCCAAGCTTTCTGTTTTATTTTTTTGAAATATATGATAAAACATTGTGAGTCATAAATTCGTTAAGGTTTCGTTTCTTTTGTATTAGTCTGCCTATTTTCATGTTTTCGAAATCTATTCAACCCAAATACTATTATGGAAATCTTTGAATTTTTTAATTTCCATCAGATTTATTTAGCCGCATTAGCAATTTGAAAAATTTTCGAAATAAGATAAATTTTAATGCTTCATAATTCTCCTTAACTTTTGATTTTATTCCTGGAATATACGAGACTTTTGTATTTCGGAGGTTATGAAGGAAGTTGACATTTTTATTTAAAAATTATTTTTCAAAATATTCAAACATTGAATGATATACTTTTTGTTATTCATCCCGTTCTGTGTGAACCTAAACCTCTTTTAATTATCAAAAGATCGTTAAGTTTTTAATTACTCGTTCTGGCAATTTTTTATCCGATGTATTTAAAAGGCGCGCCAAATCGGGTAACATTCTGAGTTTTGTGAACTTATAAATAAAATATAATTGTAATTTTTCTATATTCTTTTTGTATAAACGTACTTTTTAAACAATTCTGCAATATCTACTCGGTGACCATTGTTAAATTACCAAGAATATTAAAAAATAGTGATTTATGTGATAATTTTTTCTGACTTCGACTTTTTTAGGATAAAATTAATAAACTCATTGACAAACCTAGAGCTCCTTTTAATCTGTACTTTCAGCTTTTGAGTGGGAAACCTGTTTAGAAAGTATGTTATGAAATCTACTTAAACTGTTTAATCTTGGATATTAGATTTAATGAAAAAACTAGTTGTCCGACCCAGTTTTGTAGAGGCTACATTCATATTTATATAACTTGTTATGGAACCAATTCAAACATCCTTATTGGGAAAAGGAAAGCCTCTAGAATACTCATACCTATCGTTCTTGTAGGTATTTTTGAAATAACGAAATGTCCCCAACAGGTTTCACCGCGTACTGGGGAACGATGTAATTTTATCGGAAACGAGTTATACGCCCATATTCAATTTAAAATCACAAGTTTTAAGAAAATGAAAAATTTCAGAATCGTTGTAATTTTGATCTTTTCGGAAGAAAAAGTCATCGTTTTATTGCATCGAAAGGGATTTTGATTGTGAAAATAACTTCACTCACTGTTTATTTAGCATACAGTTGATCGATGAAAAACAAAAGAATGGACTTGACGAACAAAAGCTGAAGCATTATTTTTTTCGAATAATGAAAAATATTCTCGCGATCTAGCTATCAGTGTGACCAATATTTAATTATTCCCAGGTTTGAATTGATATTAAATGAGAATATTTGTTCTATCACGATGGTGATCTGCACAACGTTCCTCAATTCAGAATTTCATCTTGAACGAAAAATATCAATTTGTAACATGCTTTTATTTTTCACCCTTATTTGAAAATTTCACTCGCTCGAAATATTTTCTCCCCTTTGTCAATATTGGGGGAATCTCCTCCGACATATGGACTCTTTTTATCAAACGGTAATTTTTTCGTGAAGATATATCCTCTATATCCCATTAAATCACACTTATATTCTTAAGAAATAAGCAGCAAACGAAATAATATCAGTGGTTCATATGGAAATATGATATTACTCAATAAGAATATTGACGTATCTTCTTTTGACAAGTTTTTAGAAAAGCTTTTAAATTCTCCGTAATGGTTCCTCAATGAAGATTCTCCGCCTGTTGTTCCTTGAATTTTTATTTTGTAAACGATAAGAGATATTAGTTGTGCACTCGGAATATAAAAAACCTCCAAAAGGATTTTATCATTGTGCGATCTTCAGCCTAAGTGTCATACAACTCATTTTATGACCTATACTAAATTAATTCAACGTTGAAGCATAAAATGCCGATTTTATAAGATTTGTAACGTTACTAGACTTTAATCAACTCACTCATTTAAAGAAATTTCAACTCTTCTTCTGAACATCTTCGTAGGCTTGCCCTTTATCCACTCAGAAGATCAAAATGATATATTTATCACCTCCACATTACGGGCTGGCCAAGCAAGATTATTAATGGAGAATCTGAATGATATCGTCTGTTTTATTCACAAAATATTTTTGATTTGTTTTATAAACAGACAATATAATTTACTTCATTTTTCATGGAAATTTTAAAATTTAGTGATTGGTAGATTATGGTTAAAAATGTCGAAATACGTGCGAACATGCTCATAAGATGGCAAGTGTTATCAAAGAAAACATTAAATTCAGCAAGAATTTTAAATAACTATATCGACAAAATCAATAACACCATAATCTAATTGGACCAGTAAACTCAATCATGATGTTCTCGGTATATTTTCTTTCTGATCATGAATTTATCATTTGTTATTTTTGAAATTTATCTTCGGGTGGAGCGAAAAGCGATCTTCCATTGTGTAGAATGAGTCAATCAGATATTCAAAAATATACTTTTAATCTTAACTTATTCCGAGTGCCTCTCGCGTGGGAGAAATCTAAATCCTTAAAGAGTAAAATAACAAGGTAAGAGCATACCCCAGTTGTTTCTTAAGACTCCAAGTTAGCATGAATCAAGAGGAACTGAGTTTTCATGTTTTGACACTCTTCTAGGTTATTTGATGGGGATAAATTGAGTTCCACCCTAAAATGTGAACAAATTCACCTTTGTCGTCTTCTTACATGGTTATAAGCCGTAATTTTCTTGCTCCTACAACTAATATGAAATACTCTGTTAGATCCGAACATGGATTCGGATACCATAACACTCGATAGAAAAGTTGAGAGAAAGGATAATGAAGTTGACGCTAATTTGGAACATCTGAATCTGGGTGGGTGAATTTAAATTCTGAACGTTATACAGGGTCGGTACCTGACGAAATAACTGGATTTTGGGTATATTTGTTTTAAACCAACTACCAAGGGCTGGAACCAGTAAAATGGTCGCCATGAATGAAACAGAGAGGAAGGTTTCTATAAACCGCCAAAAAGCGTTAGAAATTAGACCGCGAATTTGATGCTTCACCTATAAAGTACAGGGCTCGTGCAAAAAGATCGAAAAAGTTCGAGATTGGTGTTACGCTTCCATGTTTATGGAATCGTAACGATCTAAAAAGGAAACGGGTGCTTAACCCAGGATCGGTTTGTCTTCCGAATACTGAATCGATTCTCTTTTCAAAAAGCACACTCTCGAAAGATACACACGCTCTCTTTTGAACAAACAAATCGTCCTGGTGTGGAGGATTTAAACCCAGAAACTACATCAGGGAGTTAAGTTCGCTCATTGTCGATGATCGTGGAAAAGATTTCTTGATCGCCTTTGGAGAGAAATGAGGTTTTTGACTAATTGTGGTAAAAGGGAGCGGTAGGAAATTTAAAAAACAACGAAGAATTAATTTGAAAACTTTTTGATCACTTCCAACATTTTACAAAATCAATGCAGGCTCATGTTGATTAACTCAACATAATTCCTAGTAATGTGTTCAATTATTGGAATTTCTGTGTTTAGTCTGCTGTTACTTTTGCCCAATGTAAAATACATCGTATGTTCAAATTTGAAGCCCAGACGTATTAAACTTTATTTATAGATCGAAATTTCTTGTGCATTGCGTGGGAAATCGATTAAATATTTCAGGACTATCAATAAAGATGGGGAGTTGTTTTTCAATATTCTTTATTTTTGAGAAAATTTAAAAGGAAATATCGAAAATACTCGCTGAAAGATGTGGGATCAAAACAGAAACTACTAAACAATGAACTTTTGAAATATTATAAATTCATGTGTAAATTTAACGTCTCAAAATTTTTTTATTCAAATTTTAAAAATTCATGAAAGGTACGATTAACACGTGAATCATTTATTTAAAATTTATGCGATGTGATATTTAACATTTTTCCTTTTGAATAAAAACATGGTTTTTATGTTTTATAATTTTGGAAGGAGGAAAAATTAAAAAAAGGCGATTTTTATTAGTTTTTATACGTGCGTGATTTTTGTTATTTGGGCACTAAACCTACGATGATTGCGGTTAAACTAGATGAGCCGTTTTATCTATTCGTAGTTTCAACTGAAACTTTTCATTACATTGAGAAAAACAATCTCTCATTATAATAATTTAGTTAATGTCTTTAGGATGCATTTTTAAATCCTATTTATATCAAAAAGATCTCAAACGTTTTAAATTTCAACTTATTTTTCGTAAAAATGTTTGGAATAAAGTTAGTTAAAAAATCAATAAAATTTTTATGCCTGTATTTTCATTCTTTTTCAACATTTTCAAATATTAAATTGGGTTGATCGGAATTTTGAAAAAGAATGTTTATTTTTTACGCTCTCTCAACGATAAACCCAAACCCCACAATTTCGAAACATTGTGCTCTCAACCAAACGCGGCGTAGTTTTTTGAAAAGTGACCAATTTGAGATGATTAAACCTGGGGAAAACTGCAATAAAGGGCCGAAAATGAATAGCAGTTATAATAGCTGTTTACTCATTGGTGTGCCGTTGAGATATTTTGATGAGTGCTTATATTCGGTCAAATCGTAACCCAAATACCCTACTTTTGACTCCTGCATATTTTCATACTCACAACACTAGATTTGTTAATTTCATTTCAAAAAATCCTAAAAATATAAGTTTTGCAAGATTTATAATTATTTATAATTTTTGGGGTGATAGCGATCACACCTTCAAACTGCATCTTGTGAAGGGTTTCGTTTACCGATTCCTGTTTAATTTTAATACATAAGTGCTTCAAAATATATCATTTGCTTTATGTTTTAAAATTGATATTTCCATTAAATATACGATTAAATTTTTAAAAATCATCACATTAACATGTGTATATTTTTGGAAAATTAAGATATGATTCAAGGCAGATAAATCTTGCCCTCTTGGATTTTTGTTTTTATCTTAAGACCCGCAGGCGTATGGTGGCATTTTAAAGTATTGTGAGGTTTATCCTTGAAAGTCTGATGAACCCTGATCGTATCTTTGTTTCTTCCACGTGAGCGGATTCCATCGAGATAAGAATAGTCTAACCTTTAGAGAACAGTGTGAAAATTTGAAGGATTGTGTAAATCACACTACTTAACATGGGAGAAACCTATATTATGGAGAAATCTAATTAAGAACGCCTTAAAACAAAGTTTTACCGAAGAACACAGCTCTGTTAACCCCTTCGAAAAAGGTCGGCGTTGGTTTTACTCACCCCGATCCATCAAAAAAGAACCACAGTTAATCAAAAAATGATATTTTGTGTCACCCATTTTAAAGCAGGATGGTGATCTTATTTGGAAAATTTCATGAGAAGCTTTAAAAGCCTGGTTTTTAACGTTGAAATCGTCATATGCGAGAAACTAAATTGTTTTTGAAGACTGAAAACGATTCAAACAAATCCGGTGGTCGTTCGAATGAATTTTTCCTCAATTTACTCATAAATGCCCTTCTGCTTACTAGGTTTGCCGTTCAACCCCTTAGCTTCGTTTAGCACCCTTGTCCAAACGATTATTTCAACTATTCTACTATGGGTAGCGTGACTCTTACTAAATAAATCAATTACCATCATATCAGCTCATAAGGGCAACCCTTACCTCGTTGATATAAGTTGATTGAAAGTTATAAAGTCTCTTTTATGACGAAGAAAAAGCGTTCTCCCTACTTTGGCACGATTAGTTAGAAAAATCACCTTAACGCTCCTCCTTATTGAACGCTCAATATCCCTCACCAGAATTATTCATTGAAGTGATTAAAATAGGACAAGGTAAAATATTTTCGTGTCACTCTTTCTGATATGATTTTTTTCAATTTTTTACGCTTATCAACTTTTGATTTAATCATGCGTTGCAGAATATTTTAAAAACGATAAAATCTTTAATGTCGAAGAATTTTAAAAATTTAGTGAATTGAGTCGATCCATCAATTTTGCACAATCGATATTTATGAGAATCCGATGTGCGAAATTCTATCGTGTTAAAAGCATGAAGGTTTCATCCATAGGCCACCTGATTGACCAAGGAAATGTCATTATAAATTTTATGGATAGCAAAACCAGCTTGGTTGATTGGATTAGAACATTTTGAGACTTCGTGGCGTTTAAATCTATTTGTACCTATTCCATATCCGAATATATCAACGATATTTTGTTGATGGAATACTGGGTGGAAAAATTGATATCACAGATATCCGCATAAAAATATCATACACGACTCAATTTAAACAATTTTTACATCAAGCTAAAATAAATTGTTATTATCTTTAAAGAAAGATCTGTTTTCAAAATAATACGAGTTTTATTTTATAACTACATACAAATCCGATATCATTTGAAATACCCTCCTAAAGTCAAACAGAAATCAATGAAAATAATCCATACAAAAATGTTTGCTTTCACAATAAATGTTAAAAATGCGAAAATTTTTTCATGATTCAACGCAGAATCGATCTAAATAAATTATCATTAAAAAGTAAAACGATTGTAAGATATGGAAAATGAAACCTTTTTAACGTACCACATTTTAGAATTAAGTAAAAATAGTTTTTATTAAAGATACAAAATAAAATAGTCTTGGTACTACTGTTTTTATTGAATATCTATACTTGATTTAAGGGTATAAATGAGGTTCCAATTATGCTTCAAAAAATTAGACACGGTCTATGTTTGAGAATGAAACTTGGGTGAAATCAATGGGAGACGGGACAGTCGTCAGATTTAATCAAACCATTATGATGTGTGGATGGTAAACTCACCGTGATCGAAGTCAAAATAATGAAAATTGTGCTTTATGCGTCGTTGAATTTCCTCATAATATAACTCGTTTGTGGCTCAGCCGGTCTCGCTGTAAAACACACCATCAATACGCTACCGACGGTTTCCGAAATAGTGGTTTCAAACAGTATTATTGATACAGGTGTGCAAAAACAGTTACCAATATTTAAGAACGATTTTGTCCAAAGTTGTGTCACAAAGACAGTTTATTATTTCTCAAACATGAGTGATAAAACAGCATGTTGAGTATTCCACAGTGCAATATACAGTTAAATTTAGGACACTTATTCCGATTTATAATGAATATATTTTTTCGAATAAGTTCCAGTGTAGGTTGAAAGCTAGGAATTTTCTTAGGACTATAAGCAATTTAGTTAATTTTTGGCTGATATTTTTACATTTTAGAATAATTCTGCGTAATTTTGAAAAACCTACCACATTTATGCCAAAATAATTTGAGTCTTGGGAAGATAAACTTAGTCAACACAGTTGCAGACCCACACAAGGTATGATCGGAACATTCAACAGAAAAATTTACACAGTTAATTTTTACTTTTATTGAAGAAATATTCGTCATTCCAAATTTCGGTTTTTTTCGCAGATGATAAATTTTAACGTTCCTAAGTTACGAAGATGGCTCTAATGCGAATAAATTAATTTTAAACTTTGACTCTTGAAAATTTATTGCTTTCTTTTAAGGAAAAGATATATTGCACATGTAAAACTCGAACGATAATATAGATAAATTACACAACAAGTTGTTTTTGATGAATTAAATTTTTTATGTAGATACTCATGGTTGAGATTTGGATAATTTAATGTGCGCGCGTCGATAATTTATTTTTATTTATGAAATTAAGATTCTGAAACAAAAATTTAAAAGTAATTTCTATTTAACGAATTAATAATAAAATTTGAATAATATTAAACAAATATAATGTTGATATCATTTATTTAGCATTTAAAGATTACTTTTTTAATAGATGTTAGCGCGGTCAACATTTAAGTTGTAATTTTTAAAATGGACAATATTTCTTATATTTCCTGTTTAAAATGCATAAATTTTTAATAAGACAACTAAAATAAGCTCATAAGTTTTTGACAATTTTAAGATTTCGTCCTATTATATATCAACAAAGCTCGGTCAGTTTCGGCCTTGCGTAGCCTAAAATAAAATAATCAATCGAATCTTCTTGTATACTTTAATTTGAGCCCACAAAAATATTTGAAATATTCATCAATATATACCCGATTTTTTATCTGCTCTGACGAAGTAAATAAGGTATGTGAAAATTAAAATTATTGTGCTGTGCTTTTCGTTTTTCCGCCATAAACAATGTATCGCTCCCTTTGAGCCAATTTTCTTTTTATTCGACCAAATTTCTGAACTCTCTAAATCCGAATATTTTAAGTTATACGAAGATAAATTACAAAGCTTCGCAAAACAGACCGTCTCACAGATTATCCAATACACGTAGCCAGCTAAGTAACGGTATGATTTGAGTAAAGGTCGTAAAATAAAACAATTATAAATCCTTTGACGTAAAAGCGGTATCTTGAAATCATGGATTCTAAAACTTTACCATCACGATACTGGAACTTCATGATTTATCATTAAACCCTATATCCAGGGTGTTTTTTATTAAGTTCTCCAAAAAAGATTGATTCGATAAAAGTCACGCCAACAATAGATCTATTAACAGATTTGCGCCCGTGTCAAATAAAATAAAAATTAATTATTTTTAAGTTTAATAATAAATCCATGAAGTCAATTGTATGGCTACTCGTTTTGTTATAAGCTCAGTATGATGAAAAAGTATGACTTTCATTCAAACGCGGAAAAAAGTATTTGTGGTGCTTAAAAATATTAACATTCTGATGTCTAGTCAAGAAATCATACCATAAAATTATGTTGTTCTTAAGCAGCGAATTGTAAATCAAAGCTACGAAATAAAAGCCGTATGAATTAACCGCCATCAGTTGATATTGGTAGAAATAACTTAGAATTTAACATATTAATCTACTTCCATGTCTACTATCATTAAAAGCATTCGAAATACTGACTCTAGTTCCACAACAGTCATATAATCCAAGGTAGGTTTGCGCAACCGTGTTAATGGTTGTTATATTTAAGAATTTTCATTTCGTGCATTAGGTATGAAAAGAACAATTAGTTGAAAATTAAATGAGAAATAGGCTCACTTTCGCCTCATCTTAACAGCCAGAAGAGTTCCAATACCTCCTACTCTGAAGGAAACTTATTTCCCAATTAAATAAATTTTTGCGGGCACAAAAATTTATGAATGAGAAAAAACGTAAAATTTGAATTTAGGAGTATTAAAAAATTATAGGGAGGCTGCCTTAATTGCCTGCCGGACATTCAATATCAAAGTGTTAAAAAAACTGTCGTTACATTTTTTTTACATTATCCTTTTTAAATCAAATTTAAATTAGTTATAAATGAAAAGACTTGTAACTTTTGTATTCCTACAAGTTAAATTTAAAAATTTACTTTTCATATTGAAAATTACCAAAGTTATGCTCGAATGAAAAAAAATCGCTTGAGCGTAATTATGAGTTTTACGCAGTCTCGTTTAAAATGGTTCGTAAATTAAAATACCACGAGAAGAAGCTTTTGAAAAAAGTTAACTTTTTCAAATGGGAGAGTGACAGTAAGAATGAAAAAAAGGTTATAAGAAAATATTTTTTGAAAAATCGGGAGGAATATTCTAATTATATTAAAATCGTTGCATCGGTCAGAAGACTTGTCAAAAAAGTAATTAGTTTAGATCCAAGTGAACCTTTTCGACATGAGGCACAAGATATATTGACTGCAAAATTGTACGAGTCTGGATTGATAGTAAATCGAACATTATCTGAGTGTGAGCATCTTTCGGTTTCTTCGATTTGTAGAAGGCGGTTGCCTATCATGCTTATAAAACTAAAGATGGCCCCCCGTGTTGTGGATGCAACTCGAATGATCGAACATGGACACGTTAGAATAGGCCCTAATGTTATCACAGATCCTGCCTATCTTGTTACTCGATCTATGGAAGATTTCATAACGTGGACAGATACTAGCAAGATTAAACGACATGTATTGGAGTATGGAGAAGAACTTGATGATTATGATATTGATAACTAGTTTTTAACATCTATTTTTATAGTTTACATTCGTATCGTAATTATTGTAACTTAATTACCTTTCATCTTAAGCTGTTTGCTAGAAAATTCATTTTCATGCCTTCACTGTTCATGTTTACTTGGTTAACGTCAAATTCTGTTATGTTGAACGTTTTCGAGATTGATGGTCGATATTGAATAATAACGCTTTACCGTGGTTGTTTTTTTGTTTTGACGTGTAAAATTTGTTTGGTGTTTCCTTGTTGTCTCGTGGTCCTTTTTAATATTTTGATAAGAAGCCAAAAATTATTATTTAATTTCTTCCGTTTATCAAATACAACACAAAATTTAACCTCTATCTTCAAAAATTTGCACTATAGTAATGTGATAAGCGATTTATGCCGTCTTTGTACATGTATTCAGTGTATAATTTTTAGCTCGGCACAGAAATGACTTTCCCATATGGTATTTTTGAGCAGTTCTTCAGATAGAATGATAATCAAACCCTTTTTGAGTATAAGATGGTTAAAATTTATAGTGGATTAGCTTTGACAACCAAACCCTCTCTGTGTGCTTCCTACGCTGTTTATGAGCTTATTTTAAAATTTTAAAATTCCAAAAAAGTTGAAACAATCAATTTTTTTCAATTACCTGTAACTTAAAAACAACATCACAGTTTATTAAACGCCATTTCCAAGGGGAGATAGAAATAAGCTCCGAATTAGAATAAAAATTGATATTAATTTTGATGTTTCAACTTCCACTTGCCAGATTCCATCATGTTGGAATTCGCAACTTCAGTAACTTCCTTTTATCGAATTCTGGTATAATTTTTAAACGAATTTCTCTGCATCTGTCAATAAAAAATTATGATCGGACAACTGTAAGGAATGCACAGATGTTTGGGTGAGCATTCATGAAACATTCTCCGGGCCGCCTATTATAACTTTTCAACTCGTTATTCGTTCTTCCTCGTATATGAAAATTTCATTTTATTGAGAGATTCTATGAATGAGGGCTATAAAGGGACATTTATGTTCTTTCGAAGTTTAACCAATAAGCATTTTAGCTTAAACCGAAAGTCAATTTCGACTTTTTGAATAATATAGCCTGCGGTATTTCTGAAATCGACACTACTGCTAGAAGCTCCATATTTGATAGAATTATCATACAATATTCTTAGTTTTTTTGATATTTGAACATTTTACGTTAAATGGCTTGTTTAGATGAAAGGCGCAAAACTGTGCAGATTATATTCCGGAAATTCGCGCCTGATTGCAGGTATAAACCCAACTTCAAAATCCGAGGTGATTATATTTGGCGTCCAAGAATACTCTAATAATACAAAAATTTCATATAAAAAGTTTCAATAAAGGTATTCATTTTTATCACACATCAAGCAACATGCTTACAGGATATCTAATTTTTTTCCAACGTAGAGAGCCATTACGATGAGAAATTGTTCAAACGGCGATGTGACTGAATGAAGGGTACAATCAACGAAAATCGAACCGTTGTAACGCAATAAAGAGAGATATTCGTTTGTTGACCATATCATAAATTCATGATAGTCACTATGAGTTTCACCATAGAAATATCATGCTTAAAAGCTGCCTCTGGGATAAATTTCTTAGCGGTTGAGGAGTACCGGATATAACGAAATTATTTGACATGGTGAATATTTTCTCTCCAACTCTAGCATATCCTTCTTTTATTCGAAAGTATATTATAAAGAAAATTTCGATTTTGTCTTTAACTATGAAAACAACCTGTGGTACATTTGATTTTGACAATATTGTAACTCTGCCGATAGTGAATGAATATATTCTTTCATAAATTTAGTTGGGGTTATTTTGTTTGCAACAAATTGATTTGATTGCATTTGTATGCTACGACATATATGTGATCACTAAATTGTGTCTGTATCTTCATGTATGTTTAACTCTGCTAGACAGTTCTCGTTGTCATGTACTAGATGACGTGTTTTATATCTTGGGTCTATATGCTTTACTCCTGCGGTATTTGTATCCGAGATACTCAAACATGGTTTAATGTGCTTCCATCATACCAAAATATGCAATTTCCGTTTTCTATCGGGAGTAATAACAAGGATCCTTTAATAGGTTATACTGGTGCTAGCAATTATGGATAATAAAAAATTTGATTATTTATCGAACACGAGGATTGAATTCGGTAACCTTGAGATAATTGGAGCGATTAAAGGTTGGTTATATGAACAGACGTTCCTGATTGTCCTCTTGAATATCTCGGCTGCTTTGCGCGAAAATTGAGAAGAGACATTGATCAAAAAATTCAGGGAGACAAAATAAGCTTCAAGAAGAAATTTGCCTGAATTAAAATTTACCTTATTAAAAGACCTAATTTATTTGGAACACGAGAATATGTGGCGGCGATTTTTGAAAAATGCATTCTGAAACCTGTGGAGAAAATTTCAAATTTTTCGCTTTGAATGGAGAAGTATGCGAGAAGGATTTCTGGCGATATACCACACATCTCTATAGACAAAATTGGGATTGGCTGAATCGTTGATTCACTTCTCCAGAACATATTATCAACCCTAAGTTCTTTTGATGCTTCAGATCCAGGCGTGGTCATAAGATAAGTCAAGAACTTATCGAGTGGCTTTGAAAAAGAAATCGTTGTTTGAAATTCTTGAAATTTCGACAAACTGGATGCGCAGATCCGTCAACTTTTGAAAGTACTAACTGAATTATGAATGACAACCGCCATGTTTTAAATCTAAAAGAGGAGTGCTCTAGCTGTGAGTGCAAATTGCATTTTCTAAGGACTGTGACTCAAGAGAAACATGTAAACCATGTTCTCAAAGAGGACATTTTGCTCGAATATGGCCACTCAAGAATATGATACTTGGCTATGGCTATAAGGTTGGATCAGTTGGCAGAGATAACTATTCGGCTGTAACTGCACCCTTTAAGGTGAAAAAGGAAATGGATTTAAAACTCTTGTCGAGTCAGGGTCTCCTAAATCATTTTATTAAACATGACAAATTTAACAACTATTTTAAAGTTCAACCTTACTTTTGTGGCTTGTTTTCGAAATGTGGAACTGATTCATTTGCAAGAGGTGAAATGTTGCTCAAGGTAAAAACTGGGAACCGTAAATTTTCTTTGATGTTTACATTAGTGAATGGGTTTTGTGTGGACTTCATAGTTGGAACAAATTTCTTGTTACAAACATGAAAATGATAGATTTTTCAAAAAATGAATATGATATTGGTAGAACGTTCGATAGACGTAAAAGGTGCCAAGCCACGTTCTCAGAAGTGTTGGATGTTACCACCTGCGATGCGACAGGATGGTTAGAAAAAGATCGACGAGTTACTAAAAGCGAAGTTAATCAGACAGAGTGATAGTTCCTGGAGGTCCCCCTTCTCCATGCCACTTAAGAATGGTTAAAAGACGATTTGCGAGTGACTATCGAGAATTTTACGAAGCGACTTCGTTTTCACAATATCCCCTACAGGGTATCGATGAACTGTTGGAGAGACTTGCTGATGTCAAAATATTTCTGACATTTGATCTACTATCAAGTTATTAGCAGGTCCTACTTGAGCAGGAAGTAGTTGAAAAGACATCATTTGACCTCGGACTTGCTTACGGAGTATATGAATCTCTTCTCATGCCCTTTGGTTTAAATAGAGCCAAAGAAACATTTTAGCAGCTACTAGATTTGGTTCTCAAAAATAACAAGAATAACTTGTGTTATCTAGGTGATATTGTCGTGTTCTCAAAAAGTCCGCAGTATTATGAATCTCATTTTAGAACAACTCTAAATCAATTAGAAAAAACGAAACTTAAATAAGAATACATGTCAATTTTGCAAGGATAGCATCAAATTTACAGGATTCGAAGTCTCAGAGAATGAAATTCACGCAGGTCTAAATTTTAAAAATGCATTTCCTATACCCAGTAATGTGACCGAATTGGGACAATTTATTGAATTTTTCCGTCATTTCAGAGCTTTATCGACAAATTTGCTTTCATCGCCCACCCATTATAATAGCTGGCTTCTAAAAATTCAAAGTTTCTTATGTCGAATAATCGCGCCAATGTCTTTCAACGTCTTAAAAACAACCTCTATAATCTCCCACTTATGAAATTTCCTTCAGGTGGAGGAGAGTTGTATGTGTTTACTTAAGCCTCTAGTGGCACAATCAGTCCATCTATCCCAATTGGAAAATGAGTAAATGAAACTTATTACATTCGTAAGTCGAAAACTCACCGCTGCTGAATCAAACTCTTCAACGATCGACCTAGAGATGCTGGCTATTATATGGCAGTTAAGAAGCTAAGAACTTTCCTTAAAGGAATGAAATTCATTGTTCACACTGATCACTATCCGCTTAGATAGTTGGTGAATTTCAAAGACAACCACTCTAGAAGAGCAAGATAGTTATCCATCCTGATGGAATTTAATTTCAAAATCGATCATATTCCGGGTTCACTGAATTGTGTAGGGGACACATCATCGAAAACTTGCAACACTCTAAACTGCGATCGTGGGCTGAACATACTCGACTTACTAGAGTGGTATGATTTTTATTATTTTTTCTCTTCCTGGGAAACGGGAACGTTAAACAAGCAACTAATTGGTCATTTATTCTATGAACAGCTTTAGAAATCACGAAATCTTTTAACAAAACGATGAACCCAAATTAGTTGAGCATCGAAGACGTAGCTGATCCTTGGTCTTTGAATCAAAAATAATTGATTAGTGGACTAAAATTCACCAAACTGATAATGGTAATGCAGGAAAAACGAGAACCCTTTTGCCGATACTAAGATTTTTATTTTAGTCTAACATGAGCAAAACAGTCCAGAAGTTCGTCATTCATTGATACACGCGGCCCAAATAAAGAGATAAATCCAAAGCATTAACACTTTCTTCAACATATTCCTGTGGGGCATGCTTTTGCTGTTTGGTATGCGGACTCTGCAAGCCCGTCACCAGAAAAATCGTCAGGAAACAGATATTTAATAATTTTTGTTGATCATTCGACGAATTGTGTCGAAACATTTATCTAACTTGATCAAACGGCAGAGTCGGCCGAGAGAACCTTTGTTAACAAGACTGTTTTCAGATTCGAACGACCTAAATATTTACACTCAAATCAGGATGGTCAGTTTGAATCCTTTTTATTCAAACACATCTGAGAAATTATATGATTTTCAAAAAAACATACAACTCCATATCACCTCAAGGAAACGGAATGGCGGAACGGTGTGTGAGAACGTTAAAAGAAAGAGTACCCAATGCAAGATATGAATATGTTAAAGAATGGAACCAGGTTTTGGATGTGGCTCTTGTGACAATGTTAACTACGATAAATGAAGGCTCAAAATGCCACACTTATGTTAGTGGATTGGCGCTCTCATAAAACTGTCATTTTTCTAAAATTGAAAAAATTTTAGAGAAATTGAGTATTCATACTTTGGTGGGAGATTCGGAAAAAACGAAGACCGACCTGGAAGAGACAGCGAAACGAAACATAAAGAAGGCTAAAGAATACGAACATTACTATAATTAAAATGAGTCAAAGCGAAATTGCTTATAAATCATGAGTACAATTAAGGCATATAAATCCTTCCTCACTATCAGACATATACGGTCAACATATTAAGGTGGCGATAGAACAGGCACCAGGAACATACTTACTTGAGAACAACGGGAGTAAACGATTTTTTGTTAATCATGATCGAGTGAAGCCGCATTCCATCGATAAAAAATACTCAACAGAGAAAATGCTGAACGTTACAAAATGACGAGGAAAATCAAGACCGGACCACCCATCCTCAAGAAGTCGAATATGGGAGACAAAGTGATTTGACATGCGGGGGAAGTAGATTATATTCAAAAATTTTTCTATGTTTTACATACGTTAAGTCTACATACAAATTTTCACCAAAAATAACGAATTCTTCAAAGCCAATGTTGTTCCCAAAATAGAAGTATAAGAAATTGAAAATTAAGAGTTATCATTTAACAATATGTAAGAGGTCAAAAACGCAAAAAAAATAAATCTTGTCACTATCCGAGGGCACATACATTCTTTAAAGGTGTAAACCATCTTAAATATGTCAGCGCATACATTCTAAATAAACACATCACAAAAATGATAAATTGCAATAACTTTTAGATTTTAGGTCATATTAACATCTAAAACGGTACGTCTTGTTAAAAGGGTGAGGCATCAAACAATCGGTGAGACTTCCTGATAGTTCAAGCATGTGATGCTCGAATCATGAGTGAAGTTACGGTCTCGTAACAGATCATAAATTGTTGTAGCTAATCGTTTTTTAACGCATAGCTTGGTTAAACAAACTATGAAACAAGTTCTTAGGTGGTAGAAGTTTATAGATTTTAATCGGACCTTACCGGAATAATTCGTTAATTATTCATTATTTCTTATACATTTGCCCATCCTCTGCTTTTTTGATTTTTATCTATATTTTAACAAAAAAGCTTTGAGCGTACAAAGGAACCCGTTTTTTCTTAACCTCAAAATTAATACACATCGTAATTTATCGGTACACGACTATTCATTTATTTTTCGAAGTTATGTGGGGTCGTTATTTTATGTATTTAATTGTTATTGTTTTAGGGGTTTCGGGGTTCCCATATTCATTTATTATGGGTTTATGACAGGCAGCATACCATTCGTTCCTCGCTGATTTATGGTAAGGATATTGAAATTATGAACAATATAAGCTCGAATTATTTTTTAACATAGCTTTATTCTTCTCACTTAAAATTGTTTGACGCTCAATGTTAATTTTAAGAGTCTTCCATTATTCAAACATGGCCCGCACGTACTATAATATGTAAATTATTTTCTAAACTTTTATGGTTCCGAGGTAATAAATCACCAGAGATTTTAAATTTAAGCAGGAATTCTCAATTATTACTGGATTTTAATACTTCAAATCTTCATTTTAAACTCAAACTCCAAAGTTTTACGCAGTAGTTCTTGTGTCTGCAGAATTCCAAGAAGTTTATAAAATATTTAACCTCGCAGATTTATTTGATTTATTTTTCAAGATGTAGAATTGACACAACCTAGATTTGTTGGACAATTGCGTTGTTTACACAAGGTTTGATCTCGCTAATTCGTAAGGTTGAATGATTTCTAAATTTATTTTATTGATCTTCTTAAGTTGATTTTTGGTTGTTAGAAGCCTTCTAGTTCATTTAAATTCGCAAATACACGCTATTAAAATCAGTAGTTTTCTCTGTGAATGTCGGAAAGTATTTTTTGTGGTTTATTGAAATGTGCTAGGTGTCACGTTTTTGCACAGTAAATCAGTTTTGGCGCTTTAAAAATTTAACAGAATAAGTATCTCATTAACTGCATGGCGTTTGTGATGGCATTGTTTGTTGATGTTTGTCAGCCAGAGGTAGACGGCACAGTTCTATAAGATTTTTGTATAAGTATATGTCGGAAACAACTTTTCATCACGCATGTTCAAAAATCACGTAATAGTGTCTGTCAGTTTAAACACACATCTCACGTTCAACTTTTTTTAAATTTTCAAATGTGTTGGCTCTCGAATTATTAAAGAATTTCATTAATGATTCCTATTTTGAGAAAAAGTTTATCTTTTAATTGATGGGAAGAAGCCGAATGAAGCCAAGCAGAATAAACAGAATTTTCTGCTTGCTTATCTCCTCGTATTCTTCTGGCTATATCGCTGTAATCCTCAAGACTAACCTTATTACTATACGAGCAGGAATCATATTATAATCAGAAAGACAAAAATGTAAACTTTTTCCAATCCAAGTTTATGTATTGTGTTTTCATGAATTTTAAAATGTGTTCGGGTGCAAGAAATAACGCGAATCGCAAAAATATTCTTCTAACCATGTTTATTTTAACCTAAATAAAAGAAGAAGATTGGCTTGCCTATAAAAGTGACCAAGAGAATAACAGTCGAAAGTTTATTTTTTACAAGGGGAATTTCAAACATTGTAAACAGTGAATGATCCTTGAGGAATCGGACACAATATTTAAAAAACAAATTTTGTAAAAAAAATCACAAATAATCTACAAACTGAGTTAGACTTTTCGAATATAGATCATTTTTCTGATGAAAGAAAACAAATTCACACTTCAACTGTGGATCTCACTGGTGGCATAGTGTGTCAATGAAGCATAAGACTAGAGGAGATTGCGATAAAGTATGAGCTCATTTTTATTTCAAGTTTTTTCTTTAAAAAAGTAAAATAGATGAGTAAAGTAAAGATCAAATCTATTTACCATTTTATCGTAAATATAATGTGCCGCGTAAGGAGTAAATCTTCAATGTAGTCTGGCCAATCCCAATCCTCTTAGTTTTCCTTTACAAATATCATGTTTGAATTACATGCTTTTTTTTAAATGTATGAATTGAAGGAAAGACTTATAGTTACATTTGTGTAACCCATGTGATTAAAAATATCATGAGCCCTGGTGAATTGGAACACTACTATGGTACGTGGCCTAGTATTTGCAACACTTATTAAATTAAGGTATCTCCGTGGTTTACATGTAAGACATGGAAATTAATCTCTTGCTAAACTCCACCGAGCACAAGTTTCATGTCTAAAAACCGACATACTCTAAATTTTTATAAACAGAGTCTTCCTTAATCAACCCTATTGTCTATAGTGTCAAAACTATCAAGCCAAGCATCTATTTTTCCAACTAACAGCTTTTTTCGTATTGAAGTTTGTATATCAATTAAAAAGCAAATAAATCAACACCAAGAATTGTTCTGAAGGCTTCATCTTTCAGGAACCAAATTAATCAATTTATTTATCGTCTGATTTTTGGGTTCATGCGCACTCGTATCTCACGATGCAAGAGAAATTTCTCAAGGTACAATTAGCGCCCTTACTTCATTGAATTTTAACACTCATCATGCTCAGAATTTTCGCATCTTGCCAAATCAAGTGGTGTGAATGCGTTCACATAATTCTTGACATCAGGATGTAAAAGTTTACTCCTCAACAAAACAGTTAAAATTATAATATCAAAATTTTCCAAACTATATCCTTGGATTCTCCCATAAACAAAAATAAAAAAATAAACAACATAACCTTCAATTAAACAAAAAATATACCACAGTTTAAAGATTATACCCAGAAATTAGAATTAATAAGGAAAGCATGTTTTGGCAAAAAACAAAGAGTGTTTGAAGACTGGTGTCCCTCTAGAATACGAAGGCCCTTAAATTATTGACGAATATCTTCCCCAACTTAGTGAATAAAATGAGTGAAGTAGTAATGAAATTAAATTTTCCCGCGTCGAAGATAATTTTTTGCGATAACCTTAACTTTTGTCGAGGATGACCTCTGAGGACTTGGAATGTCAAAATGTCTGAAACACGACTAATATGGGAAAATATAATTTCCAAAGCCGTTAAAGAAACCTAAACTATTTTATCTATTGAAAAAGGACAGAAGATGTATGTCGATGGGAAATATGAGCAGAAAGATCTCTCTGTGATAAATAGCTCTTTCCGCAAGGTTTATTCAAGTTTCGATCGAACACATCGCAACAGTATAGTTGAGAATGAGGAACCTTTTCGTTTCCAGATATTGATGTGTTGCAACTTTAATTATATGAGGTATATACTAGGCGCATTTGCTGTGTGGCAAACACACAAGATCTTCGCCACACTGAAGGCACACGGGATGTTTGCATGGAAGCTGGATTAAAAAATAAATTACTAATCTGGTATATCGTATGACAGGCAAGTTGCAATTTACACAATTATGTATCATAATTTCATTGTCAATATTTCCCTTAAGATTCACCTATAGATAGAAAAAAGACTTCGGAATCGGATGGAACATTTCGCTCGTTAGACACCATAGCTGTAGAAGAGAGCAACTGGACAAAATCTTTTTCTGAAAAATTATCCGGAAAAAATACTCGTTTCTTCATTTTTATCTTTTTCCAGTTTAGAAATATCCGTTTTGAGCATGAAGTTAAGTTTTGGCTTATTCTGGTCCGCCATTTTTTACATTACACGATGTGTAGCGAAATATAGTACGCTATTTTTCAAGATCGTCAATGTTTAGCAAATTGAATTAATATTTATGGAGTTGAAAAATAACTTTTTTCTCAATTCAATAATTTAATTCAGAGGATGAACTTCACCTTTGTCTAATTCCTTATGCTTGTAGGTATATATTATCGATTTATTCAATATATTTAAGCCTTTGTAATGTTTATAGATTACATTGCCTCAAATTTATTGAATGAAACATCATATGAAGATATGTTCACAAATCTTCCAGTTAATCAACGTTAAGAAGTTAATTAAAGATTCAAATGGTATTTGAGAGTGCGCTTGTTCGAATTGGTTCTTACAGAAAAACGAGATCTTTCTGCTTTTCATCACTGAAGTTAAAATATTTTTTACTCGTACTGACGTTTTGTAATTATCACAACACATATGACTTGTAAGTCAAGCGAGTTTAGCGATTTTATTATATATATATGGAGAGCATAGAGATCGTTGGAAAATTTCTCGTTATCGCACTATTTAAAGGGGCTTTGGAACAAATCGTATAATTAACACTGATTTATTCGTAGAATGATGTACACTATTGATCAATTAGTTGTTTAAATGTATAATGTACCATTTATGAAGCACTCCCTCTCTTAGTATTTTATCCGTGTGGTCGATGTGATTAATTTTAGGATCAATTCTAAAACCTTTTCAAATTTAGTTCAAGATAGCCTAACTATTATTTTCCAATTTTCTAAATTAAGATCGAACCAAAAACTGGAATAAAAATACACAGAACGGTTAGTTTATAACGTCATATTGAAGAACCTTAAACTTTTAAATTTATTTTACCCAGTTTGTTTTTAATTTATATACAATTTTATAACATCGTCTGTGTCGATATTTGAAAATATCATTTAAATTTAGATACATTTACTGATAGGAAATTTCAAAACGAGAGAAAAATTTGTACTTCAAGAATGTGTATGCGCAGCATTCGAATATGCTTTAATCGTTTAGTTCCGTCACGATGGAGCATTCATTAACAAACCTTTGGGTTTATTTGATAGATGATTTTTAATTCCTGATTAGATTTCAAAAGAATTCGACGTTATTTTTTATGTTAAAGAATTATTACTACTTTTGAACTTTAAATTATGATAAAATAAATTTTTCCCCTCTAACGGTGTCCTATCTTCACAAGTATCACATGCAGAATGCAAAAATTTGATAAAAATGGTTAATTTTTCTCACACAAACAGCAAAAAAATATACGCATGTGCATTAACGAAAATTGCTTCGGCAATTAATCTTATTTTTCGATCGGAGTATGGACTTATTTTTGAAATTCGCAGCTTCGCATCCCCGAAGGTTAAGAATATATTTTTCAAAATGTTTGAGTAATCCGCTTGAAGAGGATATTACAGGCGAAATATAAAATGTATAAAAATTATAATATTTGCTATTCTAAGAGAAATGTTTGAAGAGGTAGCGAAAGGAAAATCCTTTAAACTGTATTTTAAAGTCTTTTCTGTTGGTGAAATAACAGTTTATTAAGACGAATTCAAAAACCATTCAGAAGAAAAATATCATGTTTGTGTTTTGAGCACTGCTGATACTTCTTTCGGCTTGCAAACATTCTCTAAAAATAGTTATTTACTTCCTATTGTTTAAGAAATTAGTGGGCCTTGAACAATAATACAGTAATTAATGGCGCCAATATCTTAAAATGACAAATTTGGGATATTTAAATTAAACTGTAAATCAAAGCTTCAATTTATCGATCATAATACTTCCGCGAATGAGGAAAAACTTGTTTAACTTTGAGAAAAGCGAGATTTCTTTTCAAAAGGCGTGGAATGTGCAACACATCCATGCCATATTTTCTCAATACGTAAATGATCGTGGCAGTGTAGTGTAATATCAAGAAACAAGATTTCGATGAACTTTTAAATTTAGTTAAATTGTACTAAAACTATATAATAATATTATTTGTACACTTAACTTAATCTAAAAAATCGATTTTGGTTTGTTTTTAATACATGCTCAAGGATGAGACAGAAAGCAGATCTATTAACATCGTATTTACTTATTTTTTCCATTTTCTGTCCACAAAAACAACACTCAATTGTTCTTTCATTTTTTATAATTCAAATAAGCCACGTGCGACATGTCTCGAAAACAATTCTGTAGATATGCTCAATTTTTAGAAATATCACAAAAGATTAAGAATAAAATTAAACAAGATTCTGCAGTTCTTATATCTAAGTGGCACAACGGTTTATGAAGCAAGAATTTACATCTAGGCATGCACAAATGAAAAAATGGCCATAAAAGTTGACAAAAATTCATATATTTTGTAGTTTACCAGTTATTTATCCAAATGAATTGAATCGAATAGATAAAAGGATCGAGATTAACCTTGTTCGGGATCTTTTCTAGCATATAATGTGCAATGTAATGATTATGCCTTACGCGTTTAGTGTCAGTACCTGGTAACAGTTTCTTGATTTTCCACAAGGTAAACCATGCAATTTGAATATTCGCTCATGTTAAGGGCCTTGGGAAATTAAACGGACAGTCGAGGTTTGATGTGTTTTATATTTAATTTGAAACCTCAGATCTTCTTTAACAGTCTGATTGAACTGTGCTGCATGGCGCAAAACTGGAAAAAATGACCAGTATCGGGGTAGATCGATCTCTGAAATGTATAGGCACAAGAAATAACCCCTAAATCTCTCGACAACCACCACTAACTACATATTTCAGAATAACACAGCGACCTCTTTTGTGCTTCCCTTGACAAATTTCCTTCGTCATCCCTCACTGTGATTCGTCCACATAAAATCGGCTAAGTGTTCTCTTTTAGTCATACAATGAAGCTTAATTCAATAATCGATAAGTATCATTTATAGTATCAAATCTGATCATTTTGTATTTAAACATTAACTCTCATCCAGTTTATGTTTGAATACCCGACATAAAAATGGTAAGTCTGTATCAGCATTTTGACAAATGGCAGCTCGCTTTCTGAAAACAAGGATCTAACTATTTTAATAAAATATTTTATATTTCTTACGTCAACTTGGAGTAACTTAAGACTCGAGAAATTCCTTTGTTTTTTTAAATAAATAAAGTGAAGTTGTTTAAATTTTTTAAAATTCATGCTCAAATAATTAGTCTATATTCCTGAGAAAATGTATTTTCATAATTCCTTCCCTTCATTTTTTTTGAAATGAGTGAAAGAGAATTACTCATAGAATCCAAAAGGTTGTTTCGGGTATTATCGTAAACCTACAAGTCTGTTACAGCTTATCAAACCATATTTAAAATTTCCCGATCGTGTAAAAAATAAATTTTGAATGCTCTCTTCATAATTTATTTTTAAAGATTTGAAACAGATACGGCATTGGCCAAAATTTCAACCTAAGTATAATCACGGAAAATAGTTAACCTTGTCCCCCAGCTTAGTATTTTTTAAATCTTATTTTCTAATCGGATGAATTTTTTGAAATAGAAAAGTTCGTTAACTCCTCCGTTGCTCACAAATGAATAAGGCACAATTTGTTGCAAAATTTACTTTCAATCACTCCGAAATTTTACTTTTTAGATCATACACAAAAAAGACACACGATAACTATATTTCAGCAACTTAATCACGATTTTAAATAAAAGTTAACCAATTAACTTTTCTAAGCATGTTCTCTTGAAATATTTTGACAAATTTATTTCAATATTTTCAGCTTCTCTGTCTTAGCAAACGTAAAATCTAGTTATTAGAAGTTGTGAGGACTTCTAATTACTTATAGTTGTGCATAAAATATTTTATTTGATGTTTGCTTCGCACGTGGTTTAATTTATTAAGTCGGCGTTTCCCGATTCAATGAAACCATCTTTCCTCAAAATTCGACTCTTTAAATCAACTCATTCACCTGGTTAGCTTTTGAGAATGGTTTTTACTCAAGACATCCGCTGTCAAATTAACAACCTGCAAACTACATAGATTCTTTCTTATTGAAACTAACTTATTAAATTGATGAAGTATTGTCCCAGAATCAAATAAAAACTGTACTCCATTGAAAAGTAGAAAGTCGTCATTAAATTTTGTAAACTTAATGGGTGTCAATTCTGACGAATCGAAATAATTTGAGTTTTTCCGCGCCGCTTCGCTCGTGGGTGCACTTATGTTCACTTTTATTCAGCTTATTTCACTGTTAATTAAGTCTATTCTAAGCTTGCCATGGATGTTTCCTCATTTAGTAATTATTTACTGCGGTTTTATGAAGTGTCATTTTGTAATGAAAGAATTTTTACAATTTATGATGGATTCTTTTATTTTTTCAATGATTTAAGACCACAAAGGTAAACTCAGTTCTGGATATTTACTGTCTAAGGTCTATGAGAGCTGGATTATCCATTTATTATCAAAAATGGAAAATCATAGTATTTTGAATATTTACCAGGAGTAGTGCATTCATAATACGAGTCAAGAGTCGTTGCCCATCTATGAATGTGGAAATGTTTTTCAAAACAGAAAAGGGGGGAAGAGAAAAATTAAAAGTTTTGATTCAACTGCAGAAGTATCGAAATTATCTCTTTTGCGATGTTAAAGCAACTCAAGAAACCTAAAGCTCATCACCTGAATCTTTTTCGAAATAGCAGAAAAAACAGCCACGGTATACTCAATGAAACGATGGATAAAAAATTTTAAGTTCATGCTAACGTGGAGTTTTCAAAGATATTTTCATCAGTTTCACTTTCAGGACAGACGGTAACTTAACGTAGGGAAGAGATAAGTCAACATTTAACAGTTACATTACAAAACAAACCATATCACTTGGTTTATGAGGCTTTTGATGAAAGTAGAGTTGGTTCTGATCAAAGTTAAATAATACTTTTTTTCTTATTATTTAAGGTAATTGTCGCAGATGTTCATACTAGCTCTAGCATTTACTGTTATTATAACTTAACAACAAATGGAGACGACGTTTAAAAGGAATTAACCTTTTCTAGACCAATATGGAAAATTTAAATTTTATTTTAAATGTTGGCGCCAGAGCATCGACAGGTAAAAATATCTGGTTGGCGGACTTTTACATAAGCCTGAAGTTTATTGTTGAATGTTTGACTAAATTGTGGAATGAGAGTCATCGCACTGTATCTTTATAACAAAAAGACGATTGGCAGAATTTTCAACGTTACAAATTTATTCGTTGAGGAAATGGATCTTTCATTTATAAAAATGTAAAAATGTTGTGCTTAAATTGAATTTGGGTATATAGGCCTAGTTTGAAACTTATATTTACTTGTTAAATGCTGAAAAGGGCCTGATAAATAAATCTCTTTCTATGAGGTGAATTGCTATTTTAGAATATTTTGTTGATTAACCCACTCTAAGTTCCTTCATACCTTTAAAAGGATATTACAGATTTTTTAAATTTTTCAGAAAAGTCATTTTTGCGGAACGATGGACATATGTTATATTGAGCGAAATGCTACACCATCACGAAATTAGATGAGATCATCAACACCAAGGTTACTTAAAAACAACTTGAGAAAATATTGACTCATATTAACGATTTCAAAAAGAAATAAACTGACCCAAATGGCATGCGATTTAAAAAAATGCGCCAAATATCAATTTTATAGATCATTAAAAAGGATTGCAGCAATTGACTGACGTCAAATAATGTTAATTTAATCAGCCATGCAATGAAATTTATGTTGATTTCGTATGCCAAAAATATGAATTTTAGTTATGTGATCATCAGTCCTTTTCTTTTGTTGCATCCGATCGAGAGTAAAGAATATGACTGACTAAACCTTATTATAAGGGAAAATACTCTAAATTAGATGAATTTGACATAAACTTATTCAATAGTTTGAGAGTATACAAATATAGATACGAGGCTTAGCCAAACATGGTACATACGAATCTTAATAGAAATTGTCGTAAAAAAGGCAACCCTCAAATTTAGGTCGATTGATATTTGCAACAATAAATAAAACCCAAACACCCGAAATTTACTTTAAATTTAAATATCTTCATCATCGAAAGTTTTGTTTTATTTTCAAATACATATTCCAAAATAAAATGATAATTTTTGAATGAAATTAGATTTTAATATTTTTGTGAGAAAAATTCATTACAAGTTGTGCCTGAGGACAGATACAAGTAGGGAGGCACTTTTTAATCAATGTTTTAACCCTACCATGTATATCCTGTAACTTGATTTTCCATGTTTAATCGGTTATTAACGGATATGTTTTAATCTCAATGATAGTTTTTTGAAAAAATGTATTTGATTAAAATTGTTATAAATTCATTATGAATAGAGGGCTAAATTTTTGACCAAGATTTTAGCATGATTTGGTTTCCGAATATTAATTATCAGGTTTTCCACATTAATTTAAAATATAATAAACATTTTTACTAATTACTTGGATAAATGAAAACTTTTCAGGAGTTCAACACAAACTTGGCTAAATGGACTTCCATCTGTAATTTAATTAACGATTATTAACGACAAATTACGTCATCTATAAATTTTCAAAATGTGACATTTTGACTGTCAAAAGAAGTTATTTTAACGGATAGACAATAAATATTTTCATTATTAAAATTAAAAACAGACTTGTCAGAATTCTCTATTTTTCTCGATGCCTCGTGCTATTAAGACATGGATACCAATCAGGCCAACTGAAACAAAATTAAAAATCCGTATTGGCTTTCATTCCTATTAATATTTAAAAAAACAAAGTTATTTTAGGATTTAATGCTATTTTATGGAATACATTCAATTTCAATTCTCAAGTCAAATAAAAGCATCGATACTATTAGGTGACAATTTAATAAAATTTTTTAAATCCATTACATTCTCGGTTCCAGCTTTAGAAATACAGACGTAAGAGTTTTTTGGAAATATTTAGCGAATTTGTTGACCTGGTTATCAAAAATATTTTATTTTTCACCTGGAAAAATTTAATTTTATCCCATTTAGAACAGCCCTCTTTTTAGTAAGAATAAATTATTTGAACGATTGATGAAAAATGGAATGAAAGCAAACATCTTGCGTTATTTTATAAATGCTTGAGTATATTTAGATCCATGAATCTCGATTTCATTAATCCACTCAAATTGAACCGAATCAAAACTTATGAATTTGTTTCAGAAAATATAATCATCCCAAAGAGTGAATCGCCCGGTTTCAATCAAACCGTGTAACCCAAAAATGTTATTATATTTGTTGCAATATAAATGTATAGACTGAATATCTGCAATCCTACGAAACTTTTAACATTCATTTAGGTTCAACTTTTTTGTATTCACCGCTATTTTCTCTTTTGAAGTCAAATTCGTGGATATGGGAATTAAGAAATGTCTCTTGTAAATTTGCAATATGTGTAACAATGGAAAACTATCAAATGCGACATTCGTGAATTTACGGATTACACATTTTAGGATATCTAACTTTTCCTACATTTTAAAATTCGATTTTTATGTGACATCCTTGTTATTTGCAAGATATATACACCTTGTTAATTGTGTTACTTTTGAGAAATCCCATTGTGGGTAAAATGAAAATCGATGTTGTAAATTGTGATTATTTTACATAAAACATGGAGGGATACATACTTTTGAATGTCTGTACCTGCGTAAATTCAGTATTCTCACCATACTTTCATTCATTCTATGATCATAATAAATTTCAAGTTTCATAACTTTAAAAATATGGTGAATCGATTGCACGAAATGTTGATTACCCAAAAATAGAGTCATCCTAGTTATGGTCGAGAATAGCTGCCTCATAATATCAGATCTTTAGCACAGATCTAAAAAGATACCATAAGAAATATAAAACGCAGATTTTAATGGTTATTGAGACAAAAAACTAATTACAAGCCCATCCATGATTCCGCTTTAGTTTCATGTAAAATTACAAATAACTAATTTCACCAAAAGTTGTTTACAATTGTTATGAAAAGCGTCATTATTTTTATCATCTATCCAACCGGGTAAAATTTGAGAGAAGTCGAATAAAGATCATTCCGATCATTTTTTAAACAAAGTAAGATCAGAATCCTGAAAAAATAAATGAAGAGAAAGATAACTAAACAATACATGATTAACTATACAAGAATTTTATATACATGAACTAAAAATATTTTGAGGAAATTGTTCAAATTGATCTGGTGGATATGTTATATTTGAAATTCCATTTATAAAAGATTCGGTGATAGGAGATGGAGAACGAGAACAAGCATAGGATTCTAGGATTTCTTCAATCGATTCAATATTTTGTCGTTTTATATCATCTGTATTTGGTTCTTGATGAGCAACATCTGCAATAATTTTGGGTTCATTAAGAGGAGGTTTTGGATCATCAAGCACTTTATATGAATTAATTTCGTCACAGCAGCGTCGGACAACAACCAAATTATGAGAGAAAAAGCTCTGTTCATATTTAGAAAGTTTGTTTCTTGAAGAGATGCGATACGGCTTCGAGAAATACAAGTATTCATTTGATTTATCCTTTAAATTATCTCCAATCTCATGAGGTGACTTTGAATGTAAAAATTTCAGATGACGGGTCACGAACTTTGGATTAACACAAACGGAGTTTAATAAATTGGAAGAGCGCCAAGGAGATTTGTAGAGTGTTTTGATTCGAGACTCGAGCACACCAGAACCTACTAGTTTGGAGGACAAGTGTGTATCATGATTTTCGTTAGAATTTTGGAAATTTACGATAGTGTTATGAAAGACCCGGCCTCCCGGATCATCCATGGTGCACCGATGCCTAAATAGTTTCTGGATGCTTTGTTGAAGTTTCGTATTCAGAAATTCCCGTTGACAGGTTAATTGGATCAATCTATGTATTTTAAATAAGTTCAAGTATGAAATGAACAGCTTTTCGAAGAGAGATTCTTCAAGTTTGCGGTTTTTGCGAGTTTGCATCTTCTCAAAACGTTTCCGGAATGCCACGTATGGATCGTGAACATTTATACCTTCAACCTGCTCGACCCTAACTTCGGGTATCAAAGATTGGTTATATTTAAGTCCCATGCGTTTGTGACGCCAATAATCGAGAAGATCCTGGGAGTGCTTTTGCGAAATATTAAAAAGTGTTTCTAATTTTGCGCTGTTCAATTCGTTTGGCTGAAATTTATTTAACCATTCAAGTTTATCAATCATTTTCTCAAAATCATTAACTTCGAAGGCCTTAGGTTGGTAAGAAAAAAACTTTATCAGTTCGAGCCTTCAGCCAAAGCTCGTCTTCGGAATCCAAATCATACTTTGGTGGAGTCTCGTGGTACTCGAGGCCTAGTATAAGAACAAATTCTACCTTGTTTTATATAAGCCTTAGGAGCCTTGTAGCGCCGATTAAGTGGATATCGTGGTGGGGAGCGCTCGTGAACTTCCGGGACAGGAATCACTAGGTCCTTGGTTCCACCATACAACGCCTGCGCGTTCATTGCGGCTTTGAGGTGTTGTTCCTGAGTTAAAAGAATTATCAAACAGACTCTTCTTCCTTTTCCATCCCAGTTGGCATTTGTATAACCCCCCTACTGACGGCAGTGTAGTCTGATAAGTCATGCAGTTCCTCTATGCTGTAGATGGGAATGGGTCTATCTGGTTCAATATTTTTCGAGCGAAAAGAAGTTTTACTCATAAAATCCCATACAAAAAAATTCCTGGAAAATTAAAATCATGACTGAAAAATTAAATAAAGAACAGGAATTAAATTAAAAAATAAACGAAAGTCACATACCGATGGAATTTTCAATCAAAAAAATAATAATTGAGGAGTAGTTCGAGACGCCGCGGAAAAATGTGGCGGCGGCTATAGTCACAATAAACACACTATTAACAAAAATTATTGTTTAATTTAATGTTTTCAAATTATGCTCGCAGGAACCACGCATACGGTCGATTCTGCGTGGTGTAATACGTAGTCACTAACGCTCCCCAACAAAAATCGCGAGACTGTTCCGAGGCCTCTGGAACCAAGAATGATAAGTTTTGTGTCAGGTCCGATGCCAGTCCACAGATAGTTCGACCAATATTTCCATCCGATGCTCTAAGCATGACCGTGTGCCGGATCTGATTTTTTGTCTCCACATACCTTGTCTTTTTCAGCCATGTCCTTAAATTTCATGAGGAGAGATTTAGACTTCTCAATGCACTGTTCTACCTCGGACGCGTATGTTCCACCAGATACATTCGCAGGCACACCTATATGTCCTCCTGAAAGTTACTCGAAATAGACAGTCCTGGTAAAGTGGGAGGTTGAAATATGTGGACTATCGTGAGCTCGTCCATTTCTCTCATGATCACGTCCTTGTAAACTTTATTAGGTTAAATTCTTATACACTCGTAAACCTTCATACTGTGCTCCGATTCGTCAATTGCCATCAAAACCTTCTTTGGCTTCGATGCTTGAACTACAGTTTCTTGCTGCGCTTCGGTCATCGTTTCAGGTAAAATTAACGATCAACAATATTTATCGGATAGGCGGCTCGGAGAGGTTGAGGTTTATAAAAACAATAGTTATCATAATTATATTCAATAAATTTCCTACTGATATCTCCCAAATAGCTCAGGAACAACGTGATCCCTCCTGTTTTCTTTGATTTCAGCTGATGCTTGTGTTATCGTACAAACTACCATTATTCTTAAAATCTTATGTTTGTAACTATTCCTAAAATGAGTCCCAGTATCCCAAATGATTAAAGGGCTGCGTTTTCACAACAATCAGTATTATCGCTATTAGCACGAAACTTTAATATATTAAAAATATTGCGATTATAATTAAAAGATCAAATAGAGTACATTCAAGACTAGTTCTGTCTTTCAAAGTGGGGGAGTAATTTAAAACATCTAAATTTCAGGATTTTGCGCATTCGGCAATGACTGAAAATTAGAATAATTTCCTAAAGAATTTTTAATCATGCAAAAATTAAAACATGAAGATTCTATAAATCGTATGGTAATCTAAATTATAAGTCAATTTGTAAATTTATTAATTGATTACATATGAAATAATCGTAAACAGTATAACTATTGCGCATGAATAAAGCATGTAAATTTTAATAAGTCGGACAGACTAATTTTCAATAATAATTCAAATACTTTTATTTTCTCTGAATATCCTTAAAATGAAATTTTTACAATTGCTTTGTTTTCAATGTTTGTGGTTAAATTTTGATGCCTTGTAGCATAAAAATGACTTTTTCTACTGTATTTTAAAAATTTAAATGCTTAAATATTGAGATTTTAAACAATTCATTTTTATTCGCGACGTATTAGAGTTCTCGAAAAGTGGATGCGGCATGGGTCGCTAAATTGCATTGTTACGAAAATGTAATTCGCCGAGCCACTTATAGTGTTTCTTTTAATTAGGGGACGATTAATTTTAATCATTCCATGTATGAAAAAGATACATAGTACGTACAATAAAAAAAACACAAATAGCTATGTAATGTAATCCTTGTTTCAAGTTGATGATGGTTTATCCTTATTACAAAATAAATGGTCAGTTATATTTGTATATCCGTTCGATTGAAATGACGTAGTATTTATTCCTCGTTTTGAATAAAAATATGTAACACAATGATGATGAATCGATGGAAATTTTGATGTAAAACGGTTTCATAAATTACATCTCGAAAAATAGAAAATCTGTAATTTTATTCCCAATGATGCGATTATGCGTAGATTGAAAAGATTTTTAGAAATCCGAGTTGGCTTGATAATCGATTCGGTGAATATAAAATTAAAGATCCATACTCTCTTTCATATTTATATTGTTTGCTGGATGAAAATAATAAAACTTAATGATATGATCAGAAAATTTCATAAAGCCTACCGTCAGCTCTTTGAGTAATATCCTGATATATTTCATCCATGTATTCTTATATAACACGATATCTTTATTTTAATGCAAAAGTTTTAATGGTATAAAATGAAAAACGTGAAATTTATTTGAAGCCTCTTAACTTCCTGTACATCATATTTATTTAGGATTATTTTTCACACGATATATATTTTCCAAGCATTAAAGTAAACACACATTACAGTATTACATGGTTTAACCGAAACTAAAAAGGGTATTTTGATAAATTCGATACTTTATTTAATTTTTTGAAAGATGAGGTTTGTATCTTTTATAACTAAATTCAGAAATCATGGTGGCGACAAGTAGAGATAAGTATAATATCATCCTTTCTACGAAAAACTAAAAATTTAAAAAATTTTTTAATTTCATCATCTTTTATTTTCAAATATATTTAGTGTTGCTGGTTTAACGAAAAAAATCGTATAACCTCGTGAAACTAATACTTAAAACACGAAAATTTCATTTTTTCCAAACTCAATATGGTGGTATATTACAACGAAAATATTGATATCTTAAAGTTAAAAAGACTAGGTTTTTGATTTCTTTAAATTCGAATTCTTCAGTATAAAACTCTCAACCAATAAAAATTATTCAAAAAGAATTTCTTAGCTTTATTATTTGCTACGTGTGATATTTGATAAAGAAGAATAATACTTAAATATTTTATAAATTCTAAAATTCGCATGCGCGCATATTTGAATGATGTTGTTTCTAAAGCTTTTATAATTTATTTAAATGTGTTAAGCCCTGATAAAAACCATAAGTAAAGGGCACCTAGGTCGTAAATATATCGGAATTAACATTCTGTAAAGGGTTCTAATTTATGTTTAATTTTTTGAATTGAATTAACTGTTTGAAAAAATAGCTGTGTTAAATAGTTTCATGAAAATAAATGTTTTTTATTTTTAATCATAATTCAAAGGGATTGTAATGACAAAAGTATCAAATGTTTTGTACAATAAAATAAGTTAAATCCGTAAATGTTTCAGTTTTGTTTTTAACAATAAATAACTGAAAAGTAACATAATTTTTAGGGATATTTAAAAGTTCAGTTTCATTAAAATTTGTAGAAAGGAGATGTGATTTTCGTTTTTACCGCAACTTAACATCATAAATAGTAGTAATTGAATTATTTCTATTTTATTTACGCGTCATTGCCAAAAAAGAGTGATAATATCGAAATACCCTCCTTATATATAAGGTTTTTAATCTATATTTTAGTTGAATACATTTAGAACACGCAACCGCATTTGTTAAAAAGGCCATTTAAATTAATAACTGCGTCCAGTTTTAAACTATCAATTCTTTACACGGTCAAAAGATGAGGTTTTAGTTCTGATCCTATTTTCAGTCTGTAAATTGGCAAAACTTCATAAATGCAGAGTTATTTAAAAGTATTTTGGATATAAAAATAATATTAATAATGGAGATGGCGAACCTTAAATTAACTCAAATAAATAAAATATGTGAGTAGGGAGTTGAAACGCACATTAATGATATCAGGAAATCCATAACAGGAATCACCACGATTAATAATAAAAATTTTAACGAATCATTTCTTAATTTATTTAAACTCTAAATGAACTCTAAAGATTTTAGTTGAATACAAAAGAATTTTGAATTTTCAACAGGGTGCCAAAAAAGAAAACATTTCTTAATTTGCACACATTTACAAATGGAAGTTTTTGACTCCATCTGATCTTTAATTGGTTATAATATTAAAATAAAAAATATCATAGCTTCTGGAATAGAAAATGATAAATATTGAGGAACCCAAAATTTAATATATTGAAAAATATTATTAATTCAGAAAATAACTTAAATTGATCTGAGCATGCAACATAACGGTTTTAGTGGATTTTTGCACAACCGCGAAGTCGCGTTCGAAGTTCAAACAATGGAAAACTAGTTCTTAACAGAAATCCAAACCTATGGTAAATTTTAAAGCCAATGAAAATTTTTAAAGTTAATAAGCCAAAAGTAAAGAGATGAAAAACATAGTTAAAGCTAAAAATATTTGAGTTAAGTGCTTAAAATTTATAGATTTTTTTATTTTTGCCATTTTCACACAAAGTTGTTTGAAAGATAATAATCTAACACGGTAAGCGAAAACCGAAAAAAACAGTTATCACGTGGATTAACTTCTGTGAAATTACTTAATCGGGAAAATGTGCAATTTTGAAAATCTTCATACAGTAAATGGTCTTTCGCATATTTCATGAATAAATAAGATTGAGAATCATTGTCGTTTTATGAAAAAAGTCCCAGACAGCAGGTATTTATATTAAAAGTGTTACTGGTAAATCTATTAGAATACAAAAAATTAAAATCTTAGAAAAAATTTATGATTCAAAGTCGACATTTCATTAAAACTATAGACGCCTAATTTGGTCAATGTATGAATCCTTTTCATTACTCTTTCAAATTCATCCATCATATTTCATAAATATTGTACATTTTCTA
This sequence comes from Neodontobutis hainanensis, assembly GCA_024349245.1. NCBI lineage: Eukaryota > Metazoa > Chordata > Actinopteri > Gobiiformes > Odontobutidae > Neodontobutis > Neodontobutis hainanensis. Next base: position 55,119 of record JALDNG010000507.1, read on the forward strand.
AGATTCACCAAAACACTATTTTGTTACATTGGGAGTCATGTTCAAATGTATTATAACCTAGAATAGTTTTCATAACAATTTTAAATTGATCAACAACAGAAAAATATAAATTTTAATGGATTTTACAAATCTTTATCTTTTCAAATGTCAGAAACTTCGCTTTCTTTTTTTCATTATTTATTTGATAATTTCCAGTTTTACATTGTTTCCAATTTTAATTCAATCACTTTTCAACCCGAAAAAATCGAAATTAAAAGTCCGTAAGAATCAGATAATTGAGTAAAAAAATATTTGCTTTTATTTGTGAAATACTTATGTTCAGAATAGATATGGAACAATGACCATTTCAAGTCTGAATACCATGTTAGAAATCTCAGGTAAATTTCAACGCTGATGGTGAAACGAGAAAGAAATAACATCAACTTAAATTCAAACGAAATAATGTTTAAATTAAAATAGAGTTAATACGAAAATGAAGTGTGCCAAATAACACACACGCGCAACCTCCAGATTGGAAAAACATTTCCCATTAAATGTTAGTAATAGGGAGCAAAAGTTTTGATACCGAAATAACAGTCAAGAAAGACTCAGTAAAAAATATTAAAAAATGTGAATTATGCTCAAACCTAAAAAGGTTATGAACAATTGGAAGCAACAAAATAATTCATAAGTGTGTGGAACCTTGAACGACGTCTCACTACAAAAATAGATTTGTAATTCTGAGTGAGAAAATTTATAAAACAAAGTAAATTGAGTTGAAACCAATTTTGTCAAATATTAAGCATGAGGTGATTTGAACTGGAGATGTAAGCCTACATCTTGACATTTTTCTATTGTATTTTGATCAATTTCTGGAAAGAAAAATTTAATTTCACGCAAAACTGATGCTGCACAATCTATAAAATTCCTACGTAAATACCACTGCCATGTGCCACATTGCACACGTCGGAAGTGCCAAACATACCACGAAGAGTGTCTGGAAAATAGCGTTTTGCACTAGATAAAGAAATAGTTTTACACTGTCAATTTAGTTGGGCCCAACAACTTCCTAAACCTTTCAATTGCAAAATCGCCCTCCAGAACCATCGGAACAACAGGACCACTAGATTAAAACAAAATTAAAACGTGGTCACAAAATTTACCAATCGGCGGTAAAAAAACTTACCTGAGATTAAAAGAAAGCTAAACCTTGATGCACTTTGTAAAAATCTTGCGCTGTTTCCATGTCGAAAGAAAATTCGCTCGATGTTATAATTTCGAAATGTTCAGATATTACTTTAAAGATTGACTGAAAATAAAAATTAAAAAACTTCTTTCAGTGCACATGAATAAGTTACATCCGGTTTCATAAATGCCACTGTATACCGACAGGCCATTAAGATATTTTTGAAACTTGTGACCTTAACGCTTGCGTATTAGCGCATTATTAATCAAATTCCACTTAAACTGTCATTAATCATTGAAAAATAGCCATTTGTGAAAGCACTTTGAAACGGGGTGCTCGGGGAATAAATCAAAATATAACCCACTATTTTTTGTTGTTTTTAATGGTAAGAATTAATGAGGATATTGTTGAAATAATCAAGAAGTTAAAGGATTACGAAAATATCTAACGAGTTTTTTTATCTTTGATATTTAAAAGCTTATTTCGAAACATTTAATCAGTATAAATCAAGCCAGGGAAGTTTCAAGCTATAAGTTATAAATTCCAGGTGAAAAGTTTTTATGATTCATTTTAAAAAATCACTGAAATTTATTTTTCAGCATAAATTAAGAATTTCTCAATAACGGAGGGGCCAAAATTCAAAATACGTTAAACCTATATCATTTGATGAAAATGTACTTGGTTTTCGGAGAGTAAGATGTAAATCGATCAAATTTGTTTGTTTATCTGTTACTTTGAACTGCTGCAACATAGTGGCAGAGAAGAATATTCCGATGGGGTTGAGGGGATTATATATTGAAATTGGTGATGGTAGGTTTTAGGGAAGTGCCTGTATAACACAGGCGTTTTTGTAGACAAGCAATGGTTGTTTCGAGTAACTCGCATGATACTAACGACTGTCGTTCTTCTACAGGCGAAGGCACTAGACAGAACTCGGGTCATTCCAATAATTTTTATAAATATGCTTGGACAAAAAGTTATTTCTGGCTTTTTGGAGGTCATATAATATCATGAATGAAATGGACTATTCAGATCTGGAGGTCAATCATCAAGTTCATTTTTTTTGGCATTCAGACTGGAGGTTATTGCCAAAATATTGAATCGACACGTTGGAAAATTAAGATGACACCATCAGATACACTCTTCATGTGATATTACAACCAACTCTGGTGTATTATGACTGACAACACGACCAAAAGCGGTAATGTTAATCGCTTTCTACTTTAATTTCATGAAATTAAAAATGTGCCAGTTCAAAAGGTAAAGCTATCGTTTTTTTCTATTTCCATTTTCATCCTTTGCGCACGTCTTTAGATAAAATGGATTACTTCAAAAGAATCGATGTACCAACAAGTCCTCAAAACGTGAGTAATATTGTTTTATATCTTCACAAATCTTTAATTTTATTATAATAATAGGAGTTTAAATTCTGAATTTTTTATGTATACTCTCAAGCTGAACATTGATTTAAATTATCGGCACTTTTTTACTTGCCAATCCAATTAAAAAGGGATTAAATTTAATTCTATCATGAATTACAAACTATTTTTAAGTATTAATGTTTTAACTCAATATAATAAATTGGAGACCTCTCAATGACGTGTTGAATAAAATGACTTAAAGATTTTTTGAACCGTCGTCTCCACATATTCAATTAAATGGCCAGTAAGTGAAGATCGATGGGTCCATGTCGTTCCATGTGTGTTTGTTTCGACTTTTTCCAACCGCTTTCAACATGGTTGGTGGTCGCAAATTTAACCAGGTCAACAAAATTTTTTTATGATTAAATGTTGAATTGGTGAAGCTGTCATCTACAAGTGTTTTGCGCGACTTCAGCATATCACAAGTTATCATTGAATCGGGCAACTCATGTCTTCTAATTATTCCATATGGTGTATCCTTCGAATGATCCGGTATTTCCACAACAAATCCAACCTTTGAAACAACTTCATAGAAACAAAAAACCCATCGTTTAGATACTATTCTGCAAAAGTTAACTTTCCACCGCACTAACAGAGCCTAAACGATTTCCACAGCACATCCACTCCCTCCAAGTATCACATGATTTCGCAGGAAATGATCAGTTATTACATCCCTGCAAAGTTATTTCCAGTCAAAAACTGCCCTTGAGGTTGTTTTTTTAATTCTAAATGCGTCCCACCATACTTTTGATCGTCTCATAAAAAAATTATTTCTAAAATATTCGAAACAGGCAGATGGCTAACCGGCATAAAAGTACCTTCCAGTAAACTAACTTCCTTCTACAGAAGTAACGCGAACAGCTGAAATAAAAACCGTGATTCTCGGAAATTTTCAAATGCGGAAGAGTTATCCTACTACCGCATTAACATGTTCTCCCGATTGGTGAAATGCCTAATTTTTGACCACATAAAATGGCATCTCCTTCATCGTTGACTCAAGATAAAAAATCTGCTGAGGTCATTTCATCCGAGTTCATTGTTTAAAAATTTTTTATAAATTATCGAATTAAATTTTAATTGCTTTTTAACGAGGGCGAAGTACACACGTGAAAAATCCTCTTTATTCAAAATTTTAATAAAGTTTTTTTTGAAATCGTCATATATCACGAAAAATTGTGTTTGTTTCTTAGGAAAGTTTTTCTGCTTATGACATTTTTTGCCTTTTAATTTCGCTTAAAAATGAAAATATGAATCTTCTGATATCTAGTTTTTAATTACGAAAAAGTTTCAAAATTTACAGAAATATCCAAAACTCTTTAAAGTTCAGTTATTAAAAACACAACCTTACAAAGGAGTAAATTTATTTTCCCATCTGGGAAATTGCTTTCCTTCAACAAGGAGTGAAGGGATTGTCAGTAATCATATAACGTCATGTGGTGTGGAGATGGTAAAATGCAAAAATTGGTTCGAGGTGATGATCTTTGGAAATCACCGAATCAAAGTTGTGGAATTAACGGCTTTCAATAAGTGAAAGATGCGTTACCTGATTAGAACATAAAAAACTCACCATATAAAGGCAATTCACAAAATTATACTTTTCATAAATTCGTTCATTCTAGAAATTTTAAATTAAGTTATATACATACACATCAGGGCAAATAAATAAAAATGAAACAGTTTTCTTTTGATATTTGTGTTAAGGAGGGGAGCAGCAAGGTAGTTTTACTCAGGTTCAAACCGATCAATGGGCAGGGCTTGACGTTCAAAATTGACGGGATAACTTTTGGCATGATAAAATACTTCACAGCATGTTGGCCAATAAAGTGAGAGCTATGAGGGAGGGATGTGCGTCGAAATACAAGTGAGGCATTTTGAACCAACGAGGTCTCTCTCTCGCGATAGATACACATTTATCACGGTCATTTTATCAAGTATATAAGAAGTTTATGCCGTCGTGTTTGAATGATGGAAAAATATCAGTTTTCTGTTCAAAACTATCACCACGTGAACATGAATCAAAAGTTAACTTTTGAGAACCACAAGGTGGAGACATGTGTATAGTGAAGAACAAGCATGACAGTTGTCAAAATAAGGCTTCTAGGTTCTCACAAGTGGTAATCGGATATGGTTATATCAGTTTGAAGTTTTTTGAGAAAAGACGTCGACGAACTCGATACTTTTATTATGATTTTCGACATAAGATAAAAAATCTCCATAAAATCAGGTTAATTCAATTTTATTTTTTGATTGTAGCTTATTCTTGATTAAGACAAATAAGCCTATATAACATATTTGATGATATTAATTCCGAAGATACACGAATGAAACATATTTCCTCAAAATAGATAGAGGAACACGACGAGAGTGAAATTATGGTCAACCCATTCATGATAAAATGTTAACCGTTGATGGGATAAAGAACCTTCTTATATAGCGTTATTATAGTCTTTGTTAACAGCTAATAGAGAGATTAAAAATCCAACAGAATATAAAATTTTAATTTGATAAATATACACGAAATTTCTACGATTTAAATCTCCATTTACTTGTTCGCACATACAGATTGTTGCTCGCTCCAACCTCCAATCCAATAATTCAAGATAAAAAAACAAGCTTTTACTTTTACGTTATATAATATTTTTCTAGTATTGTAAATAACGTTGAAAGACGTCGAACTTCTGATTTATGAGTTCAAACATGAGTTGTAACAACTATTTTGAAGATGAACAAAGTCTCGAAGGTTGACGATTTTTTCAATTTTTAGTTTTCTCAGCGCCCAAAATCAAGAAATATGTACGCTTTGCCAAACAAATCAAAACTTCCCCCCACAATTATCAGACCCCTGACAAATTTCATGTTTTTATGCTCAAAGTTAAAATTCCGAATGGCATTTTCTCATTTTAGCTCAAAATCTCGAAACGTGCGATCATTCGTATCCAAATAACCATTGTTAAAATTTTAATTCAATCAAGAGGTAGAGTTGCATTTTGAGTTTTAAATACCCACTCATTAACAGAAATAAACATGCGCACTTATAAACTACCATGGCTTCTCACGAATGAGCTCAAGCATTGTTTCGGAATATACTAAATTACAAGACAACATATATTCATTTGATCGATCACCACATTTTGATACTTTTCGTAAATTATTTACATTCATAAATATCCTACAATCAAATCTGATGATTTAGCTATCACCTTAAAAATGAGTTAGGAAGGGAAAAACAAACAGAAATATCAAAAGTGCCATATTTCACATTTTTCAATATTTTAATGGACCAGTTAAGTCAGATAAAAATACCATTGCTTTTTTAAAAATTTGAGTATTGAAAACATGTCATCATTGTGGATCACAAATTATTTTATACATTTAAAACCACGGTAATATAGACACGCGTGCGTGCGAGTTTGTATATTTTTGTTACTCTCTTCCATTATCCAGGACATTTGACTTTTCTAATTCATTAAAATTTTAAACTTTGTAAAACTTACTGATTCATAAGTATATCTCTATGTTTTCTCATTATTAAAAGCGAAAACTGTTAATTTTATAAAAATTGTAAACATTTTACCTTATAAGATTGTATGTGCTTGAATTATTTCTTTGAATATCCACATGAAAATAACGTTTGAGAGATAAAAATTTTAAATTTAACACCAATCTCAGCTTTCTTTGAAATATTATAAATAATAACAGGGGCAAATTTATCACACGTCTAAACGATTTTAAACGATATTACCCGAAAAACTTGTGTTTAACAATAAAATAATATTTTTGGGAATTTGTATGTTTTAAATTTCAGCAAGAAGCTCGGAATTCATAATCTCCAAAACTGCTCGAGAACTTTAAAAAATGATATTTAAATAAATTCTGAAAATTTACAAAAATCAAAACAGTTAAATTAATAAGATATTCAACAGGAAATGCAATTTATAAATTTAAGGCTAGTTTTAAGTTGAAAAACGAAATCTTTGATGAACCAAACTATGACAACCATACAATTTGCCGCAGTTCTTACAACGTACATAAATTTAAACCGTTAAAAATATAAAAAAACATTTTTTGGTAAAAATGGTATAAAAATATCAAAATTTGCTAATTATAGAACACTTTTATTCCTTGTTTAAATTTAAATAAGCACTAATGATATCAAGTGAAAATTGTTTCCTCTCCCTCTCGCCAAGGCAGGATTTGTTCTGCTCAGATCAAACATGATGAACTCATTGGTTCTACATTAAAAAGGTTACATTTTATTATATATTTACTTTTTTAACATATATGATCAAATCTTACTTTTAACATCCGTCAAGTTTAAAGTTATTTATCTAAAAGATAAAAGTGTATCGACCATTCACTATAAATAGCTCGTGAACCATACAATTATATTTTTGATAAACCCACTTTAAGTTTTCACAACACTTTGGCAGATACGAACTAAACTAAATACTGTTGAGTTCGCATATTTATTTACATCAACGATAAAAACCCAAAAGGAAATTAAAGAAGCAGTTAAGTTTCAAATAAAAATCTCCTTAAGGGGTTACGCTGAAATTTCCCATTTCTGATATTACCTTTCAAAAATCAAATAACTAATGACCAAAAAGTTATTTTATATTTTATTTATTAAAATTAATGTTTATCCGCATAACTTGCCGCATTAAATACAATGGTGGTTTCTAAATAAAAAGCCGGAATTCTTGAGTAATAAAAAGAGATTATTTTTATAAATGTTTGATTTTATATTAGTGAGCACGAGGTATTTGAAACTAATCTGATTGCGGCTGGATAACCGCCAAGTTATGGACGTCCTGCTGATAATTATTCTTAATTTTAAGACTGGTTGTTTTTTCATCTTTATTCAGGTTTGTTTAAAAATTTTGCGCTACTTCTTTGTCGACTACCTTGTCTATAACGTTATGCAGCACAGATCGAGATATAAGGATCATGACTAAACGTACACCGCCTAGTGGAATGGTTGGTTGAATTTTTTATCAATAATTTTTCATATCACCTTTTAAAACAATCAATAGGTATAGTTAAAGAAGTTTCTAAAGCTTGCACCCTTTTTCTGACTTCTATTGAATTCAAAACGTATTTTTTCAAGACCAGAGTTGTCAAAACTAATCAGCCGCCTTCCGAATGGCGAAATCTTAATGATAAAACAGCTCGCATGTTACATTTGATAATTAAAACTCACTATTTTTGGATGACATATTGAAATAGCTTTAACTGAGAGTTTCTAAAAATGTTTAAACTGCACACTTTCAAGTGTAGACTCACTCTCAGATTAGTATTAATTCATAAAATTCTGAAGCTAACCTTGAGAATTGTTTGATTTACCAGCAAGGATGTGGGCAAAAAGACCTAATTAGAAGATTATGGACCCTAAAATTATCTAAAGCACAATGTTTTTGTTTTTAATGAGAGCGTAAAACAGAGAAGAAGTCAAAAATCCCTATTCTAAGTAAATTTGTCAATAATTAGTGGTAATTGAAGAAGTATCTCAGTTTTCGATCATATTCGGAAGCTTAAATGTCAGCGATTGATAAATAATTAAGGATGACAACTCCAAAAACTTTGTTTTTAGCTTTATGGTTATCAAATTAATAAGGTTGAACACGCATGCGACTATTTGAAAAATAACAATCATAAGTTGAAAAATAAAGTTTTCTATCAATCTCGAAACCAGTGCAATCAATTAGGGAAATTAAAAATTATCTGTTTATGAAAAATACCAACCAACCGTTCGAAAATAAAATTAACGAGAAATCACTCAGAATGAAGCTGACATAAATAAAATATCTGTACAGAAGATGTAAAAAGCGCATGTAAAAACTTGAAAATCTAAAGGAGAGACCAAAAATATAAATACTATGCGATTATGATAGATATAGAATTTTATCAAAAATATTTTAAAGCTGTTCTGTTTCAGCCATAGCTTCCAGTTTAAAAAAAGCTATTGGGTGATATACCCGCTGTCAAAAGTATCTACAAAGTGGGCTTATATTTCCTCAAAAGTGTTATAATTATGGACGATCTAGATTTCATTTGGAGGAAAGGAACATATATATGGATCTTAAGACAAAAAAGATATGGCAACGCCTTATGAGTCTTCGAAATTCTAGTTAAACAGGTACAATTGACAGATATCTTCAAAATTTCCACCGTGCTTAAAAGCTAACATTGTAGTTCAGGGAAAGTTTAAAACAATACATGATACAAATGTGGAAAATGCGAATTTGTATTGGAGTTTGAAAAAAGAGAATTACGATGGAAACTTTTTTCGTCGAAGAAGATTCTCTGCGGTTACATGAGCTTGTGATGGTAGAAGTGAAGCTGGCTCATCTGGCTACTTTTCTGCCTTAGCATCAGTAAAAGGAAATATTTATGTTGTCACTGTAATCTCCAAATTTGGAATACTATCCTAGAAGATACAATAACATGCAGTAAATGGTGAATATTCAAAGAGTTAAATATCTAGAATTATGAAATCTTGTACTGATAAAAGAATTTTAGCTCGGGCTTTATTTTTGGATAATACAAGAATTTACCGCTATCGTGGCCTGGACGAAGATGAAGAAATGGCAAATACAAAACTGCGCAAACTCGTCATTTTGAAGTCCGCTAGAAAATTCAATTTCGGTTAAAAAGCATAAAACTATCCACTGTGAGGAGACTACGAATTAAAGCTAACCAAGGGCTTTATCTTTGGAAAAATTTGGCTAGATTACTCGAGATCAATGACAAGGATTAAAAAGAAAAAGTATAACTATATCTGGATCGTTTATCGTCAAGAGGTATACTTCTGGTATTCGTTAAGCCAGTTAATTATTTTAAGGCACAGATTGTATCTAAATTTTCAGTGAAATAAACTGATTTCTAGATTTACATTATTCATTAAAAAACCCAAATAGGCAGCATGAATCGTAAACAGGAGTGATAAAATGAGCTTTGTGCAGTTGCAAAACCAGTCAGTCAAAAATTGTGTCCCATTTTGGCCTACTAGAAACTAAGATTGTAAAAAGGAATATAAAATATTGAAATATCTCTACAAATAAAGAAAATTTATAAAAATCGACAACATAAATTAAATCAGCTTCAGATTCTGACAATAACGAACGAAATAGCACGAATTGGTGTGGTTTTGGCGTTCAGCGAATGACCTGGTTAGATAATATCAACGAATTTGCTTGATAAACAAATTAAACAGTCCTGACAGAGATAATCCATCAATAACATAGCGCCGCGAATGTGCGGCGTTGTTTCTCAAGTTATGTTATTTTTAAATTTGTACGTCAAAAGAAACTCAAAATATAAAAAGAATTTTTGTCAAAAATTTACATAGAACTTAATTTTATCTTTTGTTGTTAAATGATTCATAAATGTTCTTAATAATGAATTAGGTCACACTAAACATGAAAATATTCTGTTGAGTACTCAAAGCAGCAATAATTTTAGAAATAAAAGAAAATATTAAAAAACTAAGTGAAAAATTAAGAGATAGTAAAACTTTCAACATTTTTGAGTTTAAATTCTTTCTTAATGAGAGCGAAAAGGTTGTTGAAATTTCCGGTTTCATATTTTGATTTGGTGAATAATATTGCAAGTGATTTGTCGTGTAAGTTAAAGAGGAAGCGGATATCAAACTCTGTAACATCACATGAATTTGATTCCTCCAATTGCTGTTTAGATTCCCGTCTTTGTATCGTTCTTTTGTGAAGCCATGCACGATCGGGCGTTTTTACATTCAAGACTATCTCTTCAAATTTATCGATATTGAGGCTTGAAAAAAATTTAATGTGTACAGAATCAAGATCAGCTTCAAAGGGGACCACTTTCACAAGGATCTCATCAAAATAGCTGATTTTTGATTCAAATCGCTCATGAAGCAAAGAAATCAACGAAGTTAGAAGGTTCTCGAGCATTGAACGTATGGATGAACGGAGTAAAGATTTACATAGTATACTGGATTCGAGCGAATTCTTTGTCGGTTTTACTGGGAATGGGAGTAGAACGTCGAACAACGAAGGTTTGTATGTGGTATTTTTGACCTTTTCTGGGGGATAATCAGGTTCCTCACTTTTTAAACGTTTCAACGTAATTTCCATCGGTGTTAATAAATCTTTTAGGCAGCATTTGCAGATATTCTTTGATACATTATGCGAAAGATCGAATGGATCCTGAATAACGACAGGTTTCGAAAAAGTACGAATAATTTTTGTTGAAATTTCGTGGTTTTCTAACAATTTTAACTCTGAGATACATTTCTCGCGAGTTACAGGGGAATTTCCCCCGTTTCGAATATCAATCACATTATCGAAATCGAACTCAGAGGTATAAAATCTAAAAAATCCTTTGATATTACTCAAAATATCAGAAATAAACACTGGGTGCTTGATAACTTCAAAATTTTTCAAGAAAGAACAATCCCATCCTTGACAGACTTTATGATCAAAAAATTTATCTGGAGAAGAAACCAAACCAACGCTAGATGGGCGTTGCAATGATGGAAAATACTGAATGTGTTGTAGATAATATATAATCATGAGTATCCAACCATAACTGTTGATATGAATACTGGGATCGCCACAGAGTCTATTTTGAGTTCGCCATAACTTTAAAATGAAAACCATAGAAGAAAACGTTGAAAATTCTCTATCATCGAAGCGCGAAGATATTTCGAAATATGACCTTAATAACTGGTTGTTTCTTAACGCTAGATGGTTATTGATGGTCAAATCACAAGATATCTTAAAATCAGAAGGGATTATTTTTAGCAATGGAAATCTTTTGGCAGGAATAAGAACAACGCGTTCGCAGGCTTGTCTAAAAGATTGTAGAGAAGCTATATCATTTAGAATGGAAATTTCACTCTCATTAGATGAAATGAGGAGAGTGAAATCGGAATCAGAGCTATACAAAGGTAAGGGAAGCGTCTGAGAACCATAGAGTTTGAGTTTTGATCCTTGGAAATTAAGTCTTATTATTTGTTTCAAATCTTGGTAAAACTTTTTCAATTTTTCCTGAAAAAGTTTTGAAAATCCCAGTTTTTCATATAGATAACGTATCTGTTCATCGACGTCTTTTTGATTTTCAAGATCACATACAATCGCCTTTGGAATAGATTTCGCTGAGAGATCTTTAAATGTTGTTTTTTGGAATGGTTGTACCTTCTGGCGAACATTCACAACCTTTCCGTGGATTCGATGATGATTTGGATGAGAAATGATAGATTTAACCGTCGTGTCAGAGTCGTAAACAATCGTTGAAAATAGTGAATATTCTTTTGGGATATAGATTTCTTTAATTTCTCCAAAATTTTGAAAATAAGCAATCAACTCGTTTTTATGAATATCTTTTTGAGGACAACATATTTGAATCGAATTAGTTGAATTTTCATTGCTATATAAATGTCTACTTAGTTTTTTTTGATGATTTTTACCACTCAAGTGGTTTTTGACATTTTCTTCGGACTTTGAGAGTGGGACGGAGCATTCGCAGATGAGGCAATAACTGAGATTATCTATATTCACGATTGGACCATCAAAGGTTCTTTTTACGCCTGTTTCCATGTTTTGATTCTCCCTGAATGAGCGTTTAAATCTTCTTTTTTTAAAATTTGAATAAGATGAATATTTTGAATCAAACTTCAAATATTTTACTGTTTTAATTTTACAAAGAACTCGCAGAAAAAAAACATGAATCATAGTATCTATAAGTAGAATAACACATTTATGTTAATGCGATTGCTCAAAGATTTTGTGGTTAATCTTATTCTATTTGATATTATTCATCACTCACTTTTTAAATCCAAAATTAACCTCGGATGAACTTAGGTGGAGATTCTATCGAACGTCTTTCCATTTGAGAAATCAAAACTGATTGACAAAAATGAATATTTTAGGTTCACCAGTTTTGATTATGAATAGTCATATTTTAGTGAGTTTCTCAATCTATTGTTCTTGACACCAATTAATCCCACATAAGTTATTTAAATTGTTTGAAAGCAGTATTTGGTGAGAATAAGCAGGTATTTAATTTTAATAATTTTATGATATTTGAGAAAAATTAACCATGTCGATGATTTTGTAATTAGCCATCTTGTAGCCGCCTACGAATGGTGTTAAAACAGTTAATAGTAGTTAAAAGTCCATGATTTATTTGTAAATCAAACAATTTTTTAAAAAGTTGTTTTCTGAAAAATTATCAAATTTTAAAAATTATTTACTTATTAAAATTACGAAATTTTTGATACTTGCATTGTCTAAATTCGTTCTACGATCCAGCAGTTTTTAACAATTCATACCATATCCACTCATTTCATTTCATTCACGATACTAGAATAAAAGAAGTAAATTTACTTTCATTCATCAAAAGATTTAGCGACTTATTTCCAATATGGCATATTAGTTTATAAATGCCAATGAAAAATCATACAAAGAGGTTTATGAATAACTATAAAATGCGAACTTTTGATGACGTAATGCCATCCATTGCTCATAAAAAATTTTCTCAAAACTATCAAAATCAAGTAGTAAGGGAATTATTTAATTCGCTTACATTAATTCGTTGAGAATAATTTAAAATTAATGTGTAAAAATATTACGCATGAAAACATCAAACTTATTCATTTTTTCAATAATTGAGAAATACCGTTTTACTTAAAATAAACACTGAAGAATTAACAAAAAACAATTTACGAATATAATGATTCCTCAATAAAAACCATAAATTTTCAATAATAAAACTGTATAGATATGATGATATGTTTGTGCAATATGCACCTTCGATGATTGCGTAGGAATTAATACCAACGGATGAGATTGAAATATTTATTTGAAGAAATGGATACATTTGACTTTGATACAATAAAATAGCGTAACTTTGGGAATATATTCTTCGACGCTTATCTTGAAATTCAATAAGTTAAATAACCTAAACAGGAAATAAATATTTAATCTATTCCTTACGATAAAAAGCGATGAAATATGAATCGATGATAAAAAAACATGCGTAAAATATCAAAACTCGTGAAAATAAACACGAAATGATCTGTAAAGTCAAAATGAATAACACGGTACCAGATATAATTGATCTATCACGCGAATATTATTTCCACATTTATTTCTAAAAATTAAAAGTGGGATAACATTAGCTTAAATTCTCAGTATTATTTGGACAACATATGGAATTTTCAAGATTCAGTTTTATTCATAATTATTTTTATCAGATAAATACAATTTTACTTCTGTTTTTTATCATATGAATGCTTTTTTATTTACATAACCTCATCTCTATTCAATTTCTCATAAAGCGATGTACTTAAATGATAATCTTGAGGTTTATACTGAGAAAAATCTTTTAACGGAAGAGGAAGAAGGCGTACTCATTTATACACCATTTATAAACTTTTTTTCACAAATTTATTCTAAAGCAAACTTTCCTCCATAATACAGACAGAATCTCATATTTAAATCATTATGAGAAGAAAAAATCATGTCATCTTATCAAATAATATCTACAGCATAGAAATACAAAGCATCAAAAGTGTAACTTCGGTATTATGATTTAATCTAATAGTCTACGCTTTTTCAGACAAGTCAAATCCGTTTGAGATTTTAAAAGCTAATTAAAACGCACGCTCCAAAAAGAAAGAATTATGTACAATCGCATTGTGCTAATATGACCTTCAAACATGTCAAATCCTTTTACTAAATTAATTCATATGGTAGGAATAGTTAAAAAAATATCCCACGAGTGCTTTAGATATTTCTGTGGTTGGGGGTGAGTTAATACCTTATCAATCTTTATTATATCACCACAATTCAAAGTAAAGATAGTGAAAAGCTATATTTCGCAGCCTGAGCGCTGGTAAGTTTTGCGGCGTAATAGAGACGTCTATAAAAACGGATAAAGAAGAATTTCATGAGGAGTGCAATTTAAAGTAACGAAAGAAGAAAAATAAGTAATAAAAGAGTAATTTGGAACTCTCATCAAAATTCAAGATACTGTAGAAAATCAACAATCTCACGGGACCGTTCCGCCCGCCCTGTGCAGACATTTTTTAATGTCCTACACAAATAATTTTTGATAGATTTAATATTGTCTCGTTCACACAAAATTCTTTTTATAAATCGAATAAATGGGCAACAAAATCTTAAACGAACCACGGTTCATAAATTAATTAAAAGAAGTTTAAATTGAATATATTTTCAAAGCAATAAATTTTAAATTAAATTTATTTGCTATGGTTATTTGTGAAAAAATGTTGTTTTTAAATGATTTACTGATGAAAGAAAGCTTAGCACAGTGTTAGCCGAGGATAAAGTCGCCGGATTTCACAAGCCAGAAATATGGGAATTTTGAAACACGCGATATTTGTGTCGTTACAGTGTGTATCTTAGAAATATCCTACGTGAGATTTAGCTGTAGAAAGTTGATAAACTGCTGCCGACATTTTTCAAAATTATAATTAGAATGGATGATTAGCACAAATTACCACCGAAAATTATTTTGTTCAAAATGTGAAAATTGTAAAAAACACATCAATTGCTGCGAGCGGCTGAAATTAGCTAAGCAAGCGTAAGAGTCATTTATTATTCATCTGGGAGTATTATTCCCCTTTCAACGCATTTCTCGGCTTCTTCTGGAGTCGTTCCCTCAACCGTGGCTAAATTTTCACTGTCCGGAACAGCGCGCTTAATCTGACTTTCCGATATATATTTAAAGGAACCAAAGGACTGCAAGAATGTTCTACCGCCCTGAATAAATAAACATGCTCACCGTTTCGCACTCATAAACAGTTGGTTTGAAATACGAGAGTGGATGTTCTGTTCACCTTTATTTAAAGGTTCTAAATAAAAAAATATGCCTACCATGTGGATCGAGAGCTAAAGAAACGCCAAGGAGACGAATATCCCCACTTATGTGAACGAATTTTTGACTGGCTTTATCGTACAATAGTGTGACGCGGAATAACACTGTTTCAAAGGTATCACGCAGAGCGACGGTCACCTTTCCCAACTACAACGTCATTAAAAGCAAACCTCTCTAGCGAATTGAAAAACAAGACCTCTTTGAGAACCCTCAACCTTGGCACAATTTTTAATATGTGCTATAAATTCCCTGTCATCTTTTTTCTCAGTTTTTGTCCCAATATCAATTGCAATAGATGTAACATGCCGAAATAAATATGCAGAACTCCAATCTTCAAGCTCCACCTCAGTTGCGTGAATATGGCCTTGTGACTTCAACAGCAATAAAAACATACCAAAACGCAGAGACATTTTCCTGATACTGACTTTTTGACTTGCCGTGGGAGGTATACCAGGTGCTTCCAATCTTTACGCACACGATGTTTCTCACTTCTCCAATCCAAAATAATTGTTTAAATTTACTTTTTCTTCAACGTACTTTAATTCCACATGGGTAAATATCGCTGAACGGAGTCCGCGAACATTGATCGATTGAGCTTTGTCCGACGGGACTAAAACCTCCACAACAAACTCGTCAATTAAGATTTCAGTGAGTTCGTAATAAAACATAACGTAGAAGAACTAAATATAAAATTTCTTTCTGACTGAAACATATGCCGGGTCATCATAGGCTAGCAATCTTAAAGGATCCAAACAAGGAGTTTCCGCCGGTTCTAGATAAAAATTGATTTCTTGGTATCCTCGTACTTCTCCATTTTGATAGATGAATTCTAAGATTACAATGTGAATTATTTTGGGTCTTGGTTGGTATATATCATCCAATTTAAAAGATACATATTCGTTTTTATGAAATTTTTTCTGCTATAAACAAATCTCACAACCTTGTAGCATACATCTGATCCAACGGCGCCCAAAATAGCTCCAATTTTCAACATGACAACAAAAATAAGCACCATTAAGTTTTTCATCTCTCAGAATGTTTTTTGGGAGCGTTAGTGTTTAAATACCCAAACTTATCATTACTCAACCCTATAGAGTCAAACACCCCTTTCTTGATTGTAAGATATCAAATCGTGTTTTTATGTGCTAAAACTATTTTTATCTTCAGCTTTTATGGTTTTTCACATTTTAAAAAACCATTTGGTGTGAGATTTTTACGGGAAGACGTGTCTCGGTGTATCCGAAAACAAATGATAAAAACTTGTTTCCTCAAATTAACTTCGTTCTCATTCATAAAATTCAAAAATAGAAATAACTAGGATCTTGAAAAAAAACAAAAAAAGCTTAAAAAGTTCCAGATTTAGGGATATCTTTAAATTAATGTTTTTGTTTGTTACCAGCCTAAAATATATGAATATAGTTCCACCAGAAAACAAAATATATTGCTCTACAAAAAATAACATGAAGGTTTCGTTCCATATTTCAAAATATTTTGTTTACTCTGAAAAGTAACAGTTTTATTCGAACTTTTAATTTTATACTAGAGCGCCACAGCACAATACAAAAATACATGGAAAATAGGCGCGTTTTTGTTGATGTTAATCAAATAAATATGATACATTTTGACCTAAGCGTTTTAAAGGAATGTAACTTCTCACACTGATCTGAAATATAACTTAAATTTTTACAGGCCTGCAAACCAACCGTTTTCTAACAGGGTGTTTTTCACTCATAAAATTATCTTACTGTCTTTTGTCGATGGCTATTTAAAGTAAAAATAAAAAAATAATCCAGAAATGCTGAAATTTATTTCATACTTAAAATAAAAACGATCATTTTGATCGCCATGTCTCTTTGGATAAATTTAACGAAAAACTTCCACTACTTCAGAACTTATTCATTTTGAGATTGAACTTCATATAATTTCCTCATAGGCCGGTAAGATAAAAGACTCTGGCTTTCTTCTGACAAGATATTTGTGTCATGTTCATTTTTAATAATATATTATTTCCAAATTGATTTTTCCTTCTGATGCATTCAATGTTTCAATCAAAGTAGTTTTAAATAACAAAATAGTCAGTACTGATTGTATCTAGGTCTATGTTCGCTTACTCAGTTAAAAGACTACATTGCTGATTAAAGTGGGTTGGAGCTAGACATTTAATAAGAAATCTGAAAAGTAATATAAGAGGAAAAAAATGAAGCTTGAAACTTCGTCTCCTTATTAAGTGTAAATAAAAAGTCATAATTTTTACTCTTCTTCAAACAATATAAGTTTAAATCATCTTTTGAGAATAACTCAAAAGCTCAACAGAAGGCATGAATAGACAACTGTAATACACCGCGCATGTATTTACCTTTGACAAAAAATACACTACTTCTTTTGTTTTCAAATAAAAAATCTTGCTTTGTGCGGCAAGGTAAACTTAGCTTGTTCTTTTCATACTATAAGCTATTTTAGAAAATCTATTAATTTTGAATTTTGTTTTATTACAGCTTGGGTGTTAATTTAACCTTCATCACATTAATTATTTTATTTTTTGAATTGAAATGAAAAGAGCAACGTCAATGTTTTAACGCTGTGATTTATAAAAAATGTTGAATTTAGTCCAAAGTAAAAAAAAGAAATTTGAGTTTAAGAATCAAATATTTCAACGATAACAAGCCTTACCGTGTAAATAAATGATCTGATTTAGATAAAACATTATAACAAGCTAATCTATAGTTTAATTTCAGATAAAAAATTTTTGGTGTAATTAAAAATTAATCATAAAATGCAATACAATGAATTCAATATCTGTTATGTATGATATTGTGAACGTCCTAACATGAAGGGAACTTTTGAAAATTCTTCAGCCATGAAAGTTATCAAGGAGTTTAACCAGACCAAAAAGAAGTTATTTATAGACAATAACTTTCAGTTTCTTTAAAAACTCAAATCCTTCGAAAAAAGATAAATTTCGCTTGTGAACTCAAAAAATAATGAAACCTTAAATTTACTTCTTACTCAAACGTATGCTCCACGTGTTAAATAATTTCCGCCATTTAATTTTACGCCAAAATGTATCAAAAATTCCCACCAGGTCTTTTATACAAATTGATTTTTTTGACGAAAAATTTTGAAAATCAATTAACTCTACTGTACAAAATGTTTAATTTTTTCGAATTGCTGTAAGAACATATTTTTAAGTATTGTTAAATAATTTTTGTCAACCTCAGCGATCGTTGAACTTTCATGTATATTTTCGAAAAATCTCAAAAGAAAAATACTTCAGTGTTACCTATTTGAACTTGGCACCTGGTGAAAGTAAAAAAATGAAACTAGGATTCATTTAATTCTTTATGGTATCCTTAAATTTACAAACAAGTTCAATGTACATCTGAAATTTTTTATTTTTAAAATTCGGATCAAATTTTCGATTGTAAAAGATTTCGTTGAAACTTGTAAAAAAAGACCTCAATATACTTTCGAATGATAACAAACCTCACCATTAGCTAATGTCAGATAAATATATACTCATGTCTACAATTCAGGTACTGAGCATACATTTTGGAACAATGATAACTCCAAGATGTAGATGAATAAATCTCATGGTAGGGATTAAGTAAGAATCATTTTAACACATTCAGTACATGACATCTGGTAGAGGAATTTAGATGCTTAAACTGTTCAGTTATGGTGGCGGATATTCATCTTCCAAGCTAGTTGAGGTACTGATGAAATTTTATGAGTATAAGTTAATTAAAAGCAAAAATTTATAAAAATAATCTGATGAAACATGATAACAGTTTATATCGGTTCATATTTATCACATGTTTTTTCTCAAAAGATACATAAATTTAAAAACTTAGGTTTAGGTTATGCTTTTTAATCTTGATTTACTTATATTTGGTAGAAAAATGAAGTCATAACCGTTTTAAAGTCGCACGCGCAGTGTATAATTATAAAACATTACCTTTTATCTATCATTTTCAAAAGGCTGTGTAATATTTGATAATTTTGAAACCAAAAATATTGTTACGATCATGTTCTATTAATGTTCATTTTTGATGCTAAGGTGTCCATGTAATATTGGCTAAATTATAAAATCGGTTTGTTACTATTGATTGGATGAATGTCGCGGCTTTTGAAAAAATAAATTAAGACATCGCATAATATCTATTCATAACACTTGAAAAAATATTTATCTTAAAATTTTTGCATCGAGGATATTCAATAACAATCTCACAACTGCTCAGTTACTTCAAACTTCACCACATTAAAGAATGTTTTCTGATTTATTCTATGGCTGAACTTTTTGATTCCATAAAATTCGAAATATGGTAAATTCCCGCCACCTATTCGCAAACTGAAACTTTCCAAAAGGATTTATTTTTTGTCATTATTCTGCATTTAGTATACTTGTAATCAGTTAACTTTTAATTTTTATAGATTAAGCCATGTATTATAGAGAGTTAAAAAGGACAAATAACATCATGCGCAGGTTCATGTTTGATACGTAGAATATTTTTATGCACTCAACAAATAATTTTTATTCAATTGAGAATAAAATAATCATAAAATTTAAAAAATTATCACAGAAAAAGAAAAAGTCAACCAAGATTCTCAAAGTTTTTGATGTTCTTTCTTTTACCAGTGTTGATAAAATTAAACATGTAATTATTAATTAACCTCATAAAATGTAACATCTTAATTTTAGTTGACATCGGGAAATATTTCATGTGATTATACTGAAATATCTAAACGGCAAAATCAGATTTTGAGACTGTTTCCTTAAAAATGATCCACTATTTACAAATAAATATAACCTAGAATTGAGATAACAATCAGAATTAATGTTTATTAGCGGTAAATAGTTAATCTTTCTATTTTATTGAAACTGGAAAAGCAAATAAACTAATTTTCCAATTTTAGGCGGCTGGAAAAAAGTTATAATAAACACGCATCGTTGATGAATTTAAAGCGCACGCGCTGTGAATTAACTTATTTCCGCATGCAAAATTTTATCAAAAGATTTCTTTCTTACAAGCCTGGAAAGTACCAATTCGGAAAAAGGTAATTTTTTTACACCAAAAAGTGTTAAAATATCATTTTCATTGAGTTCAAAGCCTGGTGGTCAAAATGTTCAAAAAGTAAAAGTTGAATCTACTGATAGAACGAACCAAAGTTAGGTTATTGTTTTCATACAAAAATCTTGAGTGGATTCCTCCTGAGGTCGTTCAGAAACTTGAAGAACAAGTAAAAAATCTAAAAAAAGCAACTACAGAATCCAAGAATGGCACATAATGGCATATTGAACGTTGAATGTTGCAAAACTAGATATTCAACTCAAAACCAAGATCTCGCGTTTGAAAAACTTGAAAAAATACTTGATCAGGCATTTTATGTGCCACCACCGATACCTGAAAGTGTATTATTGGAACGTCAAAAAAAGTAAACCTACCATTGAAAAAAGGAAAGAACGTGCTAACCTTCTTAGATTAATAAATAAAAAAAAATTCTCAAAAAAGCGGCGAGATCGAAAAAATAGGGGGTTTGATTAATTTTAACAATGCAATTTAAGAAATATTTAAATCAATTCCTACGACTCATTTTCCCAAAGAAAAATTCAATCCACCTTTTTAAACGCGAAATTATTATCAAGTTGTTCGGGTTAACGATAATAGTTTAAATAACTCACCCGAACTTGGCACTCGGAACTTCAAGTGACACATCACATCTTCTGCCCTTCTTTTTATTCATACAAAATCATCATAAAGAATTTGAAACTCTTGTTTATACATTTCTTTGTGTTATTCGATCGTAACATTTCACCAACGTCATGTGGTTTTTAATCCTAAGAAAATTTTAGCATTATATTTATCAGAATTTTTAATTGTTCTGTATTCATAAATATTTTTGAATCTAAAAATAAAATGTATGTATGTGTGAGTTATGCATGTCTTTATCGCTCATTCAATTTCAATGAAATTTTGTGAAAAAATGTTGGTTGAGGATCCTGGATTTTTGTGTCCTTAATTGAATAACTCATGCTTCTCACATGAACGTATATACGTGGACTTCTCAGACTAATGAGAACCTTATGATTGATATGTACACTCACCGGATGAAAAAATATAGTTTATCGAAAATCGCTGCGGTAAAAGTTAGTTTTTGATATACTGTTATTTTTTTTATCAATAATACTTCTCATAATACCACTATTTTTGGTGTTTTTCATTCAACTTTGTGATATTTTTTGCGTTTTGAATAACATTTTTACTTAAGATAAATAAATATATTTAAAAATAAAACACTCCATTTACTAAAAATGACGTTTAACACCAAGTTCCGAGCAACGCTGGCTATAATGGGCTAGTTGTTTAATATGTCAAAAACCAAAAAGGTATCTAAAATTTTATGAAATCTTCGGGTTCAATCAACAATTTGGTAAACGAAATAGGTTGGGCTTGTATTAATTCACAATATTGTTAATATTTATAAATAAAATTAATTTGTTTAATTCCAAATAAATTGATTTTGAAACATATTTTTATTCAGAAGCAGCGCTTTTTTGTTACTAGCCACCAAATATATCCATCTAACCAATGAATTCAGAACAATTATCACATAACTAGGCGGCGTAAACTCGCCACAGAAAATACAATTTTTTACTCCTTAAAATTGAGTCTGAATCTGTGAAGAGCCAGAGAGGAGGAAAACTCTTACTCCACTACAACATTAAATTAAATTTATACCGGGAACAAAATGGGAACTCAATGTGGAGATGCCAGAATATAAGTTGCGCAGGACATATTGTGCAGAATTATATTTTTGGAAAAGTCAACTGGAACCTTTATAAAAATTAAGGGGTTCACACTAACGTTAAAAAATACAATTTTGGCTTCAATCAACAAAAAAACTGAGTAAAAATTAAAGAGCCAATGACATAATTTTTCAGCCACTGAATGAGTTATGGAATGACGATAAAGTTTTGTATATTCCAAGATAAAAACTATGTGAGATAGGTTAAACCGGCAATAAAAGAAAAGGATTGTTTAATTTCGGAGCACACAAAAGGCAGTTCATGAATTCTGAAGCTCGATCAACACGGAGATGCCTTTTGCAAAATTTACCCTGTTGTTCGCACACGGCACTGATTTGTAGTACTTTACTCACGGCTCAAAGAATATTTTTAAAGAGTTATTTAAATTTTGCTGATTAATGGTGATTTTAGGCACAATCCTCCAGGATTTTATGAGATTATAATCATACGTGGTATGATTTATGTACATTCTATCCGATAGTATATGTCATTCTAAGTGATAAAACAAACAAATTCCTGTGTGGTTAATCTTGAAAAGTTTTTCGCGATGACTAGAATAAGCCACTTACAAACAGTTAGACATTCTAAGAGAAATGAATACATTTCGTCATAAAACTGTTTCCACATTCATTTTATAATGGTTGTTTTTTTCATTTGCGTTAAGCCACTTTGAATAGAATACAGAATGTTGGATAGGCTAATGTCTATAAAAACAATAGCGAGTTAAACAAGAATCGGTATTATATCATGAATCTAGCTCTTGTTCCATTTTATAAGGTTAGACGTGCTACATCATCATAAAAACGAAAAATTCGTTCATAAGCCTTAGACCAGACCAACCATTTATGCTATTTCGAAAAAAACATGATTTGTAGTACTCATTGCATGGTATTTAACAACCTTCCACGATCATCTCATGCCGTCAAGTCCTGAAATAGAACATAACATCTCGGGCGTGAAACCGAACAACCAAACGTTGCACAGTTTATATAGGAGCATTTAAGAGAAGAGGAAGTCCATAAGTTTAACGTCAGGCCAGCAAAGGAAGATACTTTTAATTTTAACACTGAAAATCTCGTAAAAGAGTGAAAATTATGATAATTGAATCTAATTATAAAATATTCAGCCATCTTCAGAAGTTGGATCATGTTTGAAATTCCAATTTTTTAATCACTAAATTTATTGATATTAAAGTTATTCTGATAAATGTTATATTTTCATAAATCACAATTTTTTGATATTTAAGTTGTGTTCTGTGGAAAAAAAATCTTCGGGGAGTTTACGAGATCCAGACGAATTGGCATAGTAACTTTTAACCTTTTTCTTAGATGTTAAGTTTGAATGTAACTTACCTAAAATTGGAAAATGAATTTCGCAGAATTCAGTTTAAAAATGCTTCAGATATTATCTTTATCTCAAATAACCATCTGAATTATTAAAATAAAAGTAAAAAATTAATTTTTTCAAAAAGTAAGTTCAGTGCCATCAGGCGTTTAAAGCTTTTCAAGGTATTTACATTTTATTCAAAATAAAATTTGCATTAAAGTTCGAAAGTAACACAATCTTATTTCCGTTAATTTTATTTTTCAAAATATTTTTTTGAAGTTTACGATTATACGAAAACGCGTTTCAACACAAGTCATTTATTCATTGTGATATTAGAATGATTAGTTGAACACAAGAAAGATTATATACATTTTATCAGGAACTAAATGTTAAATAATTCAACAGTAACTAACACAAATTTTAAATTAATAAAACTGTTTATTGTACCTCTTTTCAAAAAAACACAATCAAAATAAATAATGATAATTGATGCTTAATAAGTATCAAAAATAAGCTAATAACGTATAAAATATAACACCGTCGTGGTTTGAAGAGAAAAAATACTGTTTTTAATCTTAGAAAAAAATCAAAAACTTTCCAAAAATAATTCAGACTAGCATATTTTGATACTTTTTAATAATTTTTAACACACTCTCATTAGCATCTTCCTAAAAATTAAATTTAAAAAAAAGCGTGATATTTCCACCAAATTCAAAAAAGTATTTCTGTCAATTAATAATCACCAAAATTTTTCAAACTCTTTTACCTTATCGGAGAAACAAATTTAAAAATTATAAAATCCTATAAATTGTGTAAAAACAATTTAAATCACACAATTTTGAAAAAAATATAATTATGAATCAAACCATTAATAAAATTTCACCATATAAAAACTAAAATAATAACAAAATAAAATGATTTGTTATTATATGAATAATAGATTTTCTTTCCAACAATATATAATTGTTATTGTGTATATTTCGCGCCTCAGCGTTTAATTTCTAGACGTATATTAGATTTACTTTAGTCTCTGATTGAATTGTCTGACGCTTCTTCATTTATGAGCTAACAAACAACAAATCCATTAAATGTTATTATTTAACATCTTAAATCATAATTTTAGGAGTCTAACAGAAAAAATTAAAGTATAATACTGAATAAGATGAATGAAAAATGACATAAATTAAAATGAGACAAATCTATGAAACACCTGAAATTGAAATTGGAAAATTAGTTATTCAAATGAGGAATTGATTTAAAAATGAAACAGTTTTCGATTCATACCATCCTTAGTTCAACCAAAAATTTAAACCTCAATCTTAGCTTCAATACATTTAAAGTTTTTACCGCCACATTCTTCCTTCCTGTTTTGTGATGAATTTATTGTCAATTTTTTTAACATTAAAATTATTTGAATAGTTTGTGTTTAACTAGTAATATTTTTTCTAGTTTAAGTCATATTTATTAATATGAGTAAATATAACAACATGTGAGGTTAAATCGTTCAAATAATTGAAAGATCATTCCTGAATAAAATTTAACATAGATTTACCGTGGAAACATTTATAAGACGTTGATAAAATTTGTTCTACCATTAAAAACTTCAATTATATACTAAAACCTGAAATTCATACCTTCATAAGTCTCTTTCGTTCAATAATTGCCTGTAATGGTACGTTAAACTAACGCAGGTACTTTACTTTTAATTTTTTTGTGTCATTTGTCAAAAATTTTAGTTTGAAAGAATAAAATATTATAAGTGATAAAAAATGAATTTAATTGATAGAATCAGCCAAAAATATTCATTAAATTTTTTATGCATTTGAAATATAGTTAAGAAGGTGACAGAGATTTATAGTTGCTTGCTGACTTTCCTCTGTTCTTTGTTGAGTTCAGTCTTAGGATTATAAAATTCAAAACAATTTTTTACTTTTCCTTCGATTTTAGCATCTCCTAAAAATTATCAAATATCAATCATAGAGAAAATGAAAATGGGTTGAAATAAAACAAAACGATTAACTTGAGTAACCAAGATAATAAACATTCAAGAAGATAAAAAAACCACAATGAAATACATAAACGAAAATATTTAAATGTATTTGTTATGATTTTTAACCTTTGATATAAATAAAAAATTTCTATAGCATGAAATAAAAATAATTTTAAAATGGGCATATTTGTCATAAATTAATGATGAATCAAATTTATTCCTCGTAAGTTCTATTAACAGCCAATCCACCCTAAATTATTAGTCTGTTGTTCCGTACCACATCCATCACTCAAGGAGTCAAAAATTTAGAGTTAATTAAGAACAAATTTCGTCAAGGTTTGTTAAAAATCGTCATATAATCATCACTTTAACACAAAATCATTTTCTTATAAAATAATTCAAAGTAATTTTTGAAGATTTTGTTAAATAACAGAATAACGATTGAGAAGAAAAATTTAATAAGTCAAAATTTTTTTATTTAATTGTCTTATCCTGATATATTACAACAGCACTTTCATAAATATATGCAACATTTTCGGCATGTGTTCCCATATGTTAATAATAAATATAATTATTGATAATACGTGAAACATTTGGATTTCAATACTCTTTAGTTTCTAAAATTATTTATTAAAAATATGAGGTTGAAAAAAATTTCTCCATTTTAATTTTCGAAAAAATTATGCATCAATTTACATTCCTATCGTATCATGCAAAAATTATCTTTAAAATAAAAAAAATTCATAAAATTATCATCAACCCGAATTTAATTTATTACAGTTTGAATCAAATATGATATCGACTGGGGAAATTTACAAATAATTTATTCCCTTTTCTTTTTTACATGAATTTTTATAAAAAAGAATCTAGTAAAATCACGTATCTGGTATTTCTGTAAGTTCTCATATAAAACAAATATATTCGAAATTAAATGCACTGTAAGCCGAGTCTTATATTAAATTCTACATGCTCATGAAACAAATTTTACATTGTCTAAATTTCTCTCCGAATAAACAAAAATCTAGCAAATAATTAGCTCAATGCAAGATTTAACTTTTATCTTGTAATTATTTAAATATATTGCATAAAAGAAACAAATTAGATTCAACAAATTTAAATCTCAATTTTATTAAAATTTGTTAAAATTAAACTAAGACGAGAATACTTGCAGATATCGCTAATTCTGATATTTGTTGAGTTAAAAGAAAAAAAGAAAAAAAAGAAACATAAAATAATTGTAATTTTGAAAAACAGCATGATTGAAGTTGATTGAAAATGATGCTTAACAGAGATTCAAAGAATACTTACATATTAATCTCAACTTTATTGGTTTAATGTATGTAAAATATCGTAAAACTTCGTTTTTATAGATTTTGAAAACAAATTAACTTTTTAACTCTCTTATATTTCCGATTTACATAAAAAACTATTTCACGTGATTTAGTTGATAAAAATACTTTTAAACAAAAAAGTGTCAAATTGAAATGACATGTTTCCTAAAAATACTATCAAAAATACCTGTTCAACGGTGAAAAAATAACAAATGTAAACCAAAAATGAAAAAATAATTTTGTGTAATTTATGCAAGTAAATTGAAAAGTAATTTCACCTAAAGATGTCCTCGACGAGACCTAATGTAACCTTTGCTGAAAAATATTCTTAGAGACGTTTACCCAGCACGAATATGTTGCAGGGGAAGCTGTCGATAATTTATGGTAAATCTACATTCAAAATATTTTGAAAAAAAAGTAAGCCATATTTTTATAAAATCAATGAAATTTAATCATTTAAATATTTCATAGAAAACAAATAGGTTTGGAAAAATGAAAATATTAAGAATTGTCATGAAAATAATTTTACTTTTTGAAACAGATCTTTTGAGCCCTCAAAATAAATCTTGAATAATTATAAATTTCTTAAGTTTTTTATGAGCTCACAGAAAATATATTAACTTTAGATCAATTTTGAGTTTATTTTTGAAGATATCTTCATAAAATAGATCAGAATCAAAATATAAATAGAATTGAAAAAATATTTTGCAGCCTATCATGATCTGTTTTTCTCGAAACCTTGCAGAATTAGCCTCAAACTAAAAAATGGTATTATTAAAATTTGGTCGTTACTATTTTTAAGTTTTCAAAATTTAAAAATGTAAAATTTTTTGAACTTAAAAGAAAAAAAATTATTTTTAAAATATTTACCATGAGATATTGAATATGGCTCTAAATGACATTTTTTTTAATATTTAGGAAAAACACAAAGAAAACACATTATCTTAAATCGAGATAATCACGATACGAACATGATAATTTATACCCTAACGCAACTTTACTGAATATATATTTGAGGTTTTATCAAAATCATACGTAAATATTTTCGTGGTTAAATTATACTGTTAATTTGCAAATATCTATTTTTAAAACTTATATCTTGCAAAATTTTATTAAAACACTTTCAGTTTTGTGTGTTAAGAAGTTTATGTAATTTTACAAATTTATCAAAATATAAGAGATGAAATCCTCTGAAAACCCCTGATTTAAATGCATCTAAAGAATCCAAACATTAGAAATTTTTTAAAAATCTGCAAATTTTACAAAGAAAATCAAAACATTGCATCTTATTATTTTAAATATAAAGCTGCACAAATTAATCAAGGAAAATAATATTCTCCTCGATTGTTATTAAAGATGTAATATATAATATTATAATAAATTTTTTTACCCTATATTAATGTTACTTAATATAAGGAACTCATAACTTAATTAGAGAAAAACTCATTCATGAAAGCTCAACAGTGTACCGTGTACAAAATGAACACAACTTAAAAATATTAAAATCATAAAAAAGACAATGATGGAACATAAAACATAAAATTGTGATCGTATTTCAACGTTTGACTTAAAAAGAGATATTTAAATATGAGACAAAAATAATATATTTCTGTGACATAAAGACAGTATTTTTTCTTATTTGGCAAAGAAATTAAACTTACAAAAAATAAGATATGGATAAAAAATTAAGAATTAAAAACCAAACATATGTAAAATATTTTACATTTTGGATGTCATGTCGTATTCTTGGTTTAAAAAAAGTATGGTTATACAAATGTACAAAAGAGCTCAGCAGCCGTTTTCAAGTTATCAAATGAAAATGACCAAATCAATTACTTTATTAAATTTGAACGAAAAAAAACTTATAATTCTCTTCAGAAAAGCAAAAATATTAATACTGTTTGAGACAAAATAAAGGCATTTTATATTTAATAATAATATTATATGACTTAATTATTGTTTTACATAACCTTTCCTAAACGTATTTTTTCAGATGAATCAAAAATGTTGTGACAATATGAAATTTTATATTCCACGTAGTTTCCAAAAATAGTTAAATCGACAAAACTCAATAATGTAGAATCTTTAAAGTAAAAAGAATTTCCATTAAAGTCAAATTAGTTTGTATATTTATAATTTTTATTTTTTGTTCATGAAACGGTTTATCGTAGTGTAACAAGTATATGATTTTAATAAGTTTATAAAACATTAATCGAAGGAAAATAAAAATACGATGTAAAGTATACCATTACAATGAGTGAAAAAAATAAAAAATATCTAATTCCATGGTGTAGTTGAGATTATTCGACTTCTTATCGTGTTTTTCCGGCATTTATACTCGATTTTATCTTAAATTATAATTATAAAGTGTATAAAATTGTCCCTCGAATCATTTCATGAACATAAAAATTTACGAATACTCTCCGTAATTTAATTTTGGAATTGAAATAGGTTGAAAAATATTTTCAACTAATTATTAATATCAAAGATAGGCTCACCTGGTTATACGGTGATAATTATTAATTTTTTTAAAATTAGTTTTGATGGAGTGAGGAATTTTTTATTATATCAAATCTTTTTTCTCATTCAACGATGATCTTAAATTTTAAATTAACCAAATTACTTTAGTCGATCAAAACTATAAGTGCTTTCAGATTCCTTCAGCAATCGTATCGACAAAGCTGCATCTGTGAAAACATTACAACTATTAAAAGTGCAATGGGCATGATTTGTGAAATAAACAAATCAAACGAGAACTCAAGCGGGTATTTATTCATGACATTAGAAACGTATCGCAAAATTTTCTTAGCATTAGGATATAGTGAAAATTAGCGCACGCTCACTTCTTACAAATGGAAAGACTACGAGTATTTGAGTTAATTATTTTTAAAAGAATTGATATCGGGGAATCGGCACCTTCCGAGCTTAAGTGTACACCTACTACAGTTTAACGAAATGAAAAGGGATATATTCATAAAGACCGTATGACTATCGTAAATTCTATGATTTTAGTTATAGATATCGCTAAAACATTGTTATATTGTAGCCATATCTTATTTATTAAGGGTATAAATATTATATTTCACAATGAAAAAACATATATACAGCAAAGGTATTATATATATGTTTTTTGTGTAGCACCCCGTATGTATGATATATGCAATTTCAATTGAAGTTTGGGTAAGATGCAGTTTTAAAGTACCAGAAATGGTTGAATTCATGTGTCATTCATATAGGCTTAAAAAATTAACGACGTGTTTTCGTGATGGACACAGAAAGAATTCATTAGTTATCAGTTCAAGCATTGACGATTGAAACCGGTTTTTTGATATCTCAAAACATTTTATTTTTAAGACTTCGACTAAATTAAATCGATGAATTTTTCTGTTTTTTCAAAAGTTTATTCAATGGCGACAATGAGAGAAATTTAACGTCTGATTAGATAATAAAAAATATCAATGATTATATCTTCATTATAACGACGTCTCATATGTGTGAATGAATTTTAAACGGAAAATGATGATGTAAAGTTATTCTTTTAACCTTTAAAGTTTTCTTATTTCGATACAAACTCGTTAATATAATTAAGATGCCTCGAAAATAATCACTGAAATATTATCACATTCAACTTTTTTGTTTTAAGAAAATAAAATTATCAATTTTATGTCAAAACATTGTTAAGGAATATACTCAATTAAAACAAATGAGTGGTCTAAATAAATACTGGAATTAATTTTAGTGGTATTTTTTGCGCACACGCAACATTATGAAAGAATTCCTTCGACTTTTGCACGTGTTTAAATATTTTTTCACATTATTTTAGAACTTTATCGATTTTATTATGTTGGGTTACATTTTAATTTCGTGAAGATTAGTTTCATGTTAACTCCAATGAATATAGTGCAAGAAAGATATCATTTGCAGTTATAAATGACTGCACGTACTTTGAAAGTGGTGATTCTCAATGTACATACTGAAATTTATTTCTATTTTATCAGCATTGAAACATCCAGAAATTTTAAAGTTCAACAATTTTCTGCTTTCATTGAGATAATATTAAAGGCTTAATGATGCATGCCAAATATGTATTTACATATACATACTTTTTTGTTCTGGTGATAAGAATCTCAAGCTTTATTATTTTTGAGAAAATATTTTTGTTTAAGAAACTGTTAAAAAGTTAATTTAGTTACGTAGGAAACAGGCGAGGGTATCTTCAATAATAATTTCAGTATTGATTTAATATTTTGAATATTTAGAAAAGAAGGAACAGTGATGTTTAATTATTGGTTCTATTTTCTCTCAATATCTCAAAATGATAGGAAATTCTATACCTACGCCGAACACAAAATATAGAAAATATATAATAAAAAATACCACTTTGGAGACAACCTTTGAGAATTGAAACTTAGTGTTGTCAATTTTGTTCAAAAATAATATTTTGTGAGTTAAGAACAAAGGATTAAATTTTTAGAATCTTAAAAATAATTCTCTTAATCATGGAGATAAGTATTTTAGCGATCAATTTTTTGAGTAAAAATCTGAGAATGATAATTGAATTTTATTTTACACACATTTTATGGCTGGCAGAAATCTGTAAGTTTGTTTATTATAAATATTTAAATCACAAATAAAACGAAAATATTATAATAACCAGACTCGATGAATCAATTAACAATTTTCAGTTCAAATATTTTAAATTATTAGGTTAAGAAAAATGATAATACTAATTTATTTATTAATTTTACAAACCTCTAAATCAAATTTATAATTAACACGGTTGCCCTCGTGGGTCAATGGGGGGTGAGGGTTTTAAATGGAAGAGAGTCCTACACAACCTGACACCTAGTACTTACTCTGGGAAATGGTATTAAAAAAGGTTAAGTACTAAACCCCAGAACCTATAAAACTGAGCTTTACCGAAGGGGATAGAATTGACATAAACTTCTTTCGATTAAGGTTCTAAAGGGTTTGATTCATCTTTGTTCTTCAACCAACTTGATAACTTTGATATGTGATTGAATTAATACTTTGAAAAGCATGAAAATCATTCAAAGGAGTTAATTTGAGCGAT
This sequence comes from Neodontobutis hainanensis, assembly GCA_024349245.1. NCBI lineage: Eukaryota > Metazoa > Chordata > Actinopteri > Gobiiformes > Odontobutidae > Neodontobutis > Neodontobutis hainanensis. The sequence goes on from JALDNG010000507.1 coordinate 87,110, forward strand.
AAAATTTCCAGGAAATTCCTTACATCGAATACAATTAAAAATGATAAATTTATCCATATTAGAGTTTGAAATTTTTCTTTTATGAATGGAAAATGTCATAAAATTTTAACATTTAATTTTCTCAAAAAATAATAACTTCAAAATATATTTTGTTTTTGTAACTTTTCACGAATCTAAAAATTAGTTAAAATTCAGAATATGTGATATTTTTAAAAGGATATTAAACCTTTTATTCGTTTTTGAACTAAAATTTTCATTTTTATTGTTTAAAAAAAGATAAAGTTTCCATTTTGAAATTTCTTTGAAGCTTTCACACGACGACAATTTAAGTATTTTACATAAAATGTCAAAATATGTTTTGAAAATTTTCAAAAACAACGAAAAAACGAACAAACCTATCAAAATTCACACATTTTAGCACATTTTTAAGTTTGTTAGCAGTTACTCTTGTTTATAGTTATGATAAAAATTTTCATGTTTGAAAAACTATAAAATTTATTCAAACGACACATTTTTGTGTACCTTTTAAAAATATAACAATAACAAATAATCTGCAAAGTAATCAAGCCTATTTGAGGAGTATTGAATAACTCAAATAATTTTTCATAATAGAGGTAATAGCAGACTCTACAAATTTCAATTTGTTGAGCTTGATAAATTTTAACAAATGGCTTACAAAAAATAAAATAATACCACATCGAAACTTTTCAAATTTAATCTTTATATTTGAAATTTTTCTGCATCATATTTTTACTTGATACAAATAAAAACGTTTCGAACCTCATTTTGAAATTTTCCACGAATAAACACCGAATAAAAATCAAACTAATCTGATAAATTTTCGACATGTATTTTAGTAACCACAAAAAAGTCTCGGTTTAATCATTGTTTTGCAAAATTTTTTAAAAATTCAAGGCCGACTTTTCAATCTTAATTATCAAAAAATAAACTGACTGCAAAATTTTTTAATTTTTTAAATCAAGAAAACGAATCCCAAAATGTAGTTTTTGTCATTTTTAACAAAATATTTGAAAGCGGTTACATTTTATTAATTTAACAAAATTATTTGAAAAATTACATAATTGCAAGTTATTTTTTCCGAAAATGATATTATATAAGCTTAATAACTTTTCAAAATCAAGAATGATAAGCAGACAAAATAAAAACTTTTTCTTTCGATTAAAAATAAAATTGAACTGTTGAATCAGCATAGTATTGAAAATATCATTGGTATTTTTGTTAAAAATCTGCTCCATTCGATGATTAAACACCAAATAAAAAGTATGGATTCGTTCGGATCAAAAAGTTGTTAAAAACGGCATTTACGATGTTTTATTTTAAAAATTTTGATTCATTTTTCAGAACGTAAAGAGTAAAGGACGAAACTAATGATATTTATATCAAGGACGCATAAACGTGAATTTTACTTGGTTTGAATTGAGCTTAAGCATATAAGGCTTATTTTCAATAAATAAAATTTTAAATCAGATTGTATCATGAAACACATTTAGAATAAATTTCCTCACTTCATTCCTTTTAATTTTTTTTTAGTTTTTGTTTCGTAAATCAAAAAATTTCAGAGGTTAAATATAAATAATGTTATCGTTCCATTTTAATATACTGATGTATAAAAAAGTTCAAAAATTGGGATAAAAGCTTTTAGAAAGAGTAAATAGACAATTACGATGAATATTAATTGAGTTTCACTTCAATTAACTGTAAGATTTATAAAATTGTACTTTAATAACTTAAAGAAAGTTTTAAATACATTTTTAATGAAAAATTAAATAAGTTTTAAAGATGCAAATTATTTTTCTTCATACTTTAATTTAAAGCATGAATTTTCCTTTCAGTTAAATATCATTATGAAACTTAGAGAAATTATTTTAAAAGCAAATCGAAAATAAAGTTGACTTCTTACCTCTATACCATGTTTTAATTTGTGAATAATTTAATTTTAATAATTTGGATTTTATAGTATAAATCTGCGAAATATCAATAAATTTCATATTTGTGAATTAAACTTGTCAAAAATTCCACTAATTTTTTGTCTATAGGTTGTGAAGATTCTGAAATTTTCATGGTACCTTACCCGAAACCGCGTTATCAGTGCTTGGCGCTGCTACTGTATAATTTATCACAGAAATAAACTTTAACATGTCCATAATTTATGTAAATTAAAAATGTATTCCAAAAAGTCATTTTGAAAAATGTTAAAAAATTAAAATTTTTAAAATATCGAAGATTAGAAAATTAGGAAAATTTTAATTTAAACAATAAAACTAAATGAAAATATGATCAAAGATACCGACCGATCTAATTAAAATTTATTCAAGAATAAAAAAATTAAAAAGAAAAAATATGATGACAATTATACTTCTAACGTAGAAGCATATTCCTCATCCAGCTAAGTTAGTTAAAGAAGTACGTCGTTTATTAATTCCTCTAACGTTTGTTTTCTCTGTTAAAATGTTTGTTATTCACAAGGAACAAAAAAGTTGAATTAAAAAATGATATTTTACATGTAAAAATGTTCAAATCGAAATCATAATTATTCTAATACTTTGAAATTTATTGGACAAACAAACTGAATAAAATAACGCTTTAAATCATAAATCTAACGTAATTATAAAATAATATATTTATATAATCGTAAAACCGAAACAAAATATTTTAACATGATATAATAAGAAACCAATACTTGAATTTCAGTTGCTAGAACCCCATAAAGCTGAATTTAATATTATATATTACAGAAGTAATGCGTTCTCGTTGTTTATCTAATGCCTAATATTAAGATTAATGTAATTCAAACTTATGTATTAAATAGTCCCAAAACATTTTTATTTATATTACGATGAGCATTTCTTTGAGAGATTGATAATTGAATACAAAAAATAAAACATAAAATTATTTTGACTAAATTTATATAATTTAAATTTTATTGTTTCAGTATTATGTAAATGACTGATATAAAAATTATTACCTGAAGAAAAGTCAATCTTTTGTTCCCAATATAAGAATTTAAAAATTGTTATACTAAATAGATTGTTTCGGTAATTTCCTCAAATTCCTAATATTTATTTTTTTGAAAAATTAAGAGTAAAAATAATTTCACATCTTAAGATTCACGAAACAAGAAAAAATACTGAGTCTGAAAATCCTTAAAAGAATTTTATGTGACTGTGATAACTCAAAAGCTAATTCATTTTTATGTTTTTTCACATTTACACAGTAAAAATAATTTTAAGTCATTTAAATTTTCAATAAAATGATTTACAGTATTAAATAAACTCAGGTACTATTTGATGGTTTTTATCATAAAATTAGCAAAAAATTTTTCTTGAAGCACTGTTGAACAAAATAGCATTAAAAAAGGAATAGAAAGTTTGAAAAGACATTTAAATCGTCGCCATTTTAAAAAAACAAAACTTGCATGTTTTACATTGAGTAATAGTGTTTGAAATCAGAATTTTCGAAATTAACTGAATTTGTCAAATTATTTCATTTATGTTTTCAAGAACCACAAAATTCATTTTATTTTAGGATTTTTGAAAAAACAAGTAAAAAAATCTCAAGTATGTTATTTCCTTAAGTATATGCTGATCAAACTACATTATTGATGAATGAAAGATAAAATTAAGACATATCTCAGAGGGATAACAAATTAAATATTGTATTATTAAATTATATAATGATTTTGAAGAAATAAAAAAATTGTAATTCGTCGTTTATAATTAAATCCAACATGATTATTACATCCAAATAATAACAAGAATAAAATATTTAACAATTGAAAAAATTTCCTAAAGATAAAAAAGAAACAATTTTTCTTTCGGAATTTTAAACTATTTAATTTTTTACAAGTTAAAAGATTGCTTTTGTCAAATTACAAAAAACAACGACTTTATTGGAATTGAGTATTTTTAAAAATATAAAATTATATAAAAATTCTTATGAATAAATAATTATGACATTTTATGCCGTGTATCAACAAAACACATTTCGCGTGTAATTTGATAAAAATAATTTTAAATGTTAATCGAAAAAATTTTTATTTTGGAAATATCTAGCCATTCATGAATTAAGTCAGATAAATTTATCTTTAAATGCTCAAAATTATGTAAATGCATGACTGTTTGAATCAAATGTTGAAGGATAATTTATTTCTAAGATATCGATCGTTTTAAAACGTTGTAAAAATAAATTGTTTTTATCAAATTTGGATAAAAAATAATTTATTGTGAAATTTTTTCATGAAATATAGTTGAAACAGAATATTAGTAAATTGATTATTTCATTAATTTAAAATATGTAGATTATTTTAAAGTTTTTATCTTATTTCGATATTGACAAAAATACAAACTGAAACTTAAATAAATGTGATCATTGTGTATTTACATGGTTAAATACTGAAAATAAAACATCGTGAGCTCTATATTTTTATTTTACTTGAGTAATTTTACCTTTTCTAGATCTTCAATATCCGTCGAATACACCTAGAAAAACAAAATATTCAATAACGTTTAATTCCATACGCAAAACCTCGAATGAAAACATAATTGAAAAAATTGTCAACATTATTCATAGCTAGCTCAACACCGAAAATAACACTCGAAATATAACAATTAGGTGTCAAAAATAACATAGATCTTGAAAAAGTAAGAGCCATTGAAATCAATAGCACAAAATATACCTATTTTTCTTAAAAAGAAGTTTGTGCTTAAAAATAAAACTTTAAAAAAAAGTTTTTTTATTTTTTACTTTGATGTATTATTTCGAGAATTAAGATGATCACTTATCTTCGAACACATAAAAGCTAAAAAAGATAGTTAATTTAAAATATTGTGGGAGTGTCGTAGAATATATCGTGAGTTCCTGGAATAATTTTTGAATTGAAGCAGCAATAAAGATTTAAGATGAAATCATAAAAATTTCTATAATCTCAAGATTTAAGTCTTTTTTTAAATTAAAAATATCATAAAATAAATGGTTCAAATTTGTGATAGTACCATTGAAGAAGGTGAATTTTCATTGTGTGAATTGAAAAGATAACACAATTTATAAATTTAAAAAAGCAAAATGGGATTTTCCATAATTTTTGTCATTTAAAACAAAAAAACTTCTTTAAATTACAGATATTTTTAATAATAAAAGTTAGAAAAGTTAATTGTCAATTTATAGAAGTTAAAACAACTCAAAATAATTTTTTGAAAATTTCTAAAAATAAAAAAAAATGTAATAAATCGTGAAAATGACAAAATACAACAAATTTTTCATATATAAAAGAGGATTTAGTCAATTAAATCCTTTCACAAAAAAGCAAATAAAAATTCTGAATGAAAACTTGCAGTATCCAATCTCATAATCATTAAAGCACATCATCACAAACGCGAGATTATAATAATTGAGTAAATTAAAATGAAATATGATTGAATTCATTTAAATATTATGATGGGAAATTTTTTAATTCAAAATATGAAATGTAAAATCTTTACAACAAATACCAATTGCCAGGCCTTAAACAAAGGAATATATTTTCGATTTTGTATTAAGGGATAATCATTTTCAATTATGTACAACTATTCAATTTTAAATGTAACTGATAAAATCTGGTTTGAATACTCATTCAGAGTTGAGAGAAACAAAAATAAACTTGGGTATTCAGAAGATAGAATCTATGATTATTTTAATTATACAAATCATTTTGTTTAGTTATGTTATCTCAGAGTCTCATGGAAATTTAAAAATTTGAATAGACATTTTTATTTTGATGTTTAACCATGACATAAATTCCATTAATAATCGTCAAAATGCAGGAAAGCATCGAGCTAAAGATTTACTGTCAAAGTTTATATTTGTCTGATAATATTAATGACAATTATGAAAAAGTCTACAGTGTAGTAAAAAATAAATTTAATTTATTCTTCATCATATAAGTGGGGTTTTTGAAATTTGAAAAATATTAATAACAGTTATTATTAAAGAGGAAAAAATTATTTTGAATAAAGAACAAATTTTAACATATTTCACCCGGTTTGATGTATTAATTATCTAATTTTACAGTATACCTGATTTAGAACGAGGCACAGATAAATTAATTTTAACATCTCGATGAATGAAAATTGATGACCAATCGTCGTTTTTAATCTCTATCGATACACCGTCACGTTATTAATTGGATTATAATTCACAGAAAAAATTGAGTGAGTGGTATAATATGGGCGTAACGGCATATAATTACAAATTTAATGGCTGCAAGATTCAAAAAAAATTAATCGTCGAATAATTCATGAGTAATTGCCGCGTTTTACACAAATATAATCTGGTTACTATTTAATGTATATTTTTTTATTTTTGATAATTTTGTAAATAACATGTTTCGAAGAGCGTGTCTACACACCTAACGTTTCGATTGAAGTCATAAATTTAACAGTAAGAGATTGCTCAATGTTGTTTCGTAAATATAAATCTATCTATATCATTACGCATGTCTATCTACTTATCTATGGCGGCGGAGTAATCTGATTTAGAAAATTCTAGAATGTTCTACCAACGTTTCTTTACTCCTAGCAGCTGAGGGTTGGTACTTTCACACATATTATACGTTTTTCTTTCGTATTTATTTTACTTTTAACTTCCAGGTTATTAGCCATTTGGAGGTTCGTATACTAATCTTCAGAGAATGATAATAATTGATCAAATTCGGAATTGGTAATTCTATGTTGTTCTGAGCCGAAAATGGTGGATTTTCATCTCATTCCCGTGACTATTAATGATGACGTAATCTGGGAATCTATTGCTGGATATCCTCAATGATTCATTATTAAGCCATTCGAGGCCATGAAATTTGGATTTCCCAACGAGTACCTGTGGCCTTTTTAGAATAAGTTAGCTGTAGAATTTTTATCGTATCCTGTTTTGTTGTTTTTTAATATATTTCTTCATGTTAGAATTAACCTTCTTTTCAATGTTTTCGGAATTGTTCTCTTTGAGTTGATTATTATGAATGTGTTTGCGATCAGAGCCCATTCTCTGGCATTTTAAGAATAAAACTTCCCCTAGGGAGTGATCCTTAGTTTTTGCATTTGTATTTCTGATACTTAATGAGTAGTGGGGTAGTTTTGGACCCATTCGTTCTTCCCCTGGTTGCAAAAAATTTATTCTTTGTTTGATATATCTCGCCATCTTGTCTGATAGCCCATTAACTTATGGATGGCATGTACAAAAGTGTGCATGTTTAATGGTTCTACGAGCTGAAAGTAAATTGAATTTACTGCGTTCGTGTTGTGGTACCTGGTCAGTGTGTAATATCTGTAGTTAACCGAATCCTGAGATAATGGTGTTCACACACGTGATACAATCGTCTGTATGAGTTATTTGGGCAGAAAAAGTCTCAACCCACTTCGGATATTTATCGAAGAAGATAATTATGTCTCGGTTACGCTTGCTAGTTATCGGCACTTGCCCCATTATGTTATACATCCACGTAGGAAATTTAGATACTGAAAAAATTGGAAACACCGTGGATTTAGGGTTTAAAGCGGAGGTTTATACCTCTTGCAGAGGTTGATAGGTAATAATAATTTATTTTTTTCCTATTTGGGCAAAAGAACTTTTTCTCGGTGTAATTATACGTATTTTCGCTCCTTGCATGAGATGTGTTTGTTTAGTGGAATGATTTGATAAGTTGGTACCGTGTCGATATTGGAACAAGGACAAGATTGTGTCCTCTCCTTTGCTTTAGATACAGGGTATTGTCCAGAAATGCGTAAATTTTCTTTTCTTCTTAAAGTTTAATTTGGTCGCTTTGTTTATCAAATTAAGATTCGTTGGATGTTTTAAGGCTTCCGCGATTGCTTGAGCTTACTCATCCACATTTTAAATTTCTGTAAACTTTCCTGATGCATTCACTGCCGTTAAAATAGCATATGTAACTACTTTGACTTTCCAAATATACAGCGGATCTTGAAATCAAACTCCGTAATGTATAAGAGCCACCGAGACAGTCTGTTGTGACAGTCCTTGAACCTGTCGAGATAAATTAGTGGGATATGGTCTGCTTAGATGGTGGATCTCCTTCCCATACGATAGCTCCTGAATTTTGAGAGCGTATTCTATGGCCAGAATCTCCTTGTCAGTGGCAGATTATTTAATGCCTGCCTTGTTCAGTCTACGATATGTGAACGAAATGGATTAATCTGTTTGATCAACCTTTTGGAAAAGGACCGCCCTGAGCCAAACGGTCGACGCATCACATCTAAGGATCGTTTCAACATTAGTCAAAGATAAAGTTAATTTCGGGACATTGCCAACACTATCTCCCAATTTGTTAAATGAGTTAGATTGTTCTTCTCCCTTTTCAAATTTCGTCTCTTGTTTCAACAGGTTATACACCGAAGCCGCTAAACCAGAGAAACCTCGTTTGAATTTCTGCAAATTAACCGCTGTCCCCTAAAATTCTTTGCAACTGTTTTTCGTCAGTCGGTGGTGGCAAAGAAACAAGTAGTTGGATTCTATCTTTGAAAAACTTAACTCCGTCTTTATCTCCGGCGTAACCTGGAAGTTTATTACACTAGCTCCGAATCTGAATTTTTTTGGAGCTAATTTAAATCCTACGGAATCCAGGAACATTATGGTTTGGTCGAGATGTTCCATATGATTTCTCAGGTTATCGGAGAAGGTAATAATTTCGTCCAGGTTAACCAAAATGTTCGGGTAAGAGTTGAGATTTTTGTCCAAGATCCTTTGGAAGGCTTGCCGGGTGTAAGTGATTCCGAATGGCATCATGTTAGATTCGAGCGTATCCATATCAGAACCGACTGAAGAAGCTATTTTGAATCTGTTCTCTGCAACAATAGGTATATTCCAATCCGCATTATTTATATCTAGGGAATTGAAACATTGAAATCATCTAAAGAGTTCAAGAAGTTCTTCGATGTTTGGTTAAGTGTAAGTATCAGGAATGATTTGCTTGTTAAAATTGCGATAGTCGACGAAGAATCTTCGATTCAAATCTTTTGTTTGAGAAGGTAACATGAGCTCTCCACGGGCTGTTGCGTTTCTCGTTGATATTCTATGATTCCATTTTTGAGATATATTTTTCAACCGTCGCTTTCAACGCTACCGGTACCATAGAGCAGTTACAAACAAATCAGAAGTCACATTTGGTCGATATCGAGTGTTTAACTTGGTTTAAAAATCCAACATCCCATTTGGATGTGGCAAAAACCGATTTATAGTTGTTAATAATCGTTTTAACCGAATCCTTTTAAAATTTTGTGAGGCTTCTATTGATATGTATGGCATATATTGTCATAGTTTCTGATGAATGAATTGTTATGCTGATTAAATTTTGTAGTATCTCATTATTTTCAAAATTAAGTGTTACATAATTGGAGCATAAAATGTAGTGACCGACGATTATATGAAAAATAGAGTTGTCGACATCAAGAAAGTCAGCCTTAAACCATTTTCTGCCCTTGTTTAACGAGGAATTTATTTTTCCAGACGAATTTTAGACATGAACCGCTAACAGAGAATAAACAAGGGTAATCGTAATCAACATAATAATTTAAAAAGAGCTGATAAGGGACTTCGAGGCTCCAGAATCAATTTAGGCATCCCTTTACAAGAAAGTATACTGGTCCATAACAAAAGTAAAAAGAGGTTAGTTCTCAATAAAGTTGATTGAGCGTGTTCTGCGATCGTCCTCCTTCAGAAACCAACAATATCTTTTAATATAATCACGTTTTTTACAATGATAATACGTGATGGACCCTTGAGAACGAGGGCAACCGAAAGGAGTAGGTCTGGCGAGTTCTTTGAACAGAATCTTTTTCATCATTCATTGTAATGATCTCATCGACTTTATCCGAGTGGAAATTAGTTGCTGCAATAAGCTGCTTTTATGGCTAATAGCTTCTGTTTCAGCCAAGGGTTGAGCTTCTAAGGCAATCTCGTGAAGTCCTCTGTTTTTACTGCAATGAGACAGATCCGAGCATTCGGATGTTAAAGATCAAGAATGTTCTCCATGCACTCGTCCTAGATATCGGCATCAGGTAGTGTTGGTATTGTACTCTGGATCTCTATCTTTATACTGACCGAGTATTCAATAAAATTTTCGACTACTTTGGGTTTACTCTTTAGGGTAGTATAAAAGGGACTCCCAGGAGGCAAGATTATTTTACAGAAATTCTGTCGTCACTCTTCTACAGATTTTGTTCTGTTTTTCATCCATTATCTTTCTAAGATTCTGGTTAACCACTTCCTTATTCCCCATCTCTTTGACCATACCATTCCACGTACAGGAATCGCTATAATGATGGCAGCCACCTTTTGTGTCGATTTCCAACTTTTAACGAGGGCCAATCGATCAACCATGTCTCCTTGAATTTCAAGATCGTCAGTAAAATTAAATTCATGGGTCTGCTGTCACTAATGCTGTTTATCTGTAAATATAAATCTTTCTAGGTCATAACACATTTCTATAAATATACTATTGGCTGAGGATTAATCAGTATTAGAATACTCTGGAATTTTATATCAACGACCAAAAAGTAGATTATGCCAATATCAACCGAATTATTTTTATAGTTCACTTAGAAATCTCGAATATTTTTTATCATGTTATTACATTTCACGTATCAAGTATACAAAAACAACATTCGAAGTGGGGAGAGTTCTTTAAAAATGCATATGTTTTATAAAGAGACCTAAGTTTAATTGTTTTTGTCTAAACTTTAAGACTTTTTAATATATTAATTTTATAAAAAGTTACCAATTTGACATCACATGATTAAATAATTTGAAAATCACATTCATACGAATAATCATAAATACGCAGTTTTGATAAACAGAAGATTATGTTAAAAGAATGTTTCTCCAACATTTCTTGAAACTAGACTTCCGAAATGATAAGGTTACCCACAGATATAGGTTTAAGAGATTTATCGTCTATGAATGTCAACAAGAGATTGAATTGAAAACTCTTTATTTTGTAAATCCATACAAAACCGTCTTTTTTAATATGCACGTTTAAAAGCATAATCGCACGTTTTTAAAGTAATTTAAACATGGGTTTTTTCCTAAAAGTGAAGCCAATAAGCTTTTTAAATTAATGATCCATTAAATTTGAACATATAATTACTATGGAAGAGTAAAAATATAAAAACTAAAAAAATTACTCAAAATATGTTTCATTATTTAATATTTAGTTTGACACATGTTTTGAAAATATGTCTCCAGAATTCATATAGCCTGTAAGAAAGGGGGGTCAGTGACTTCACCGTGAGTCTACCATATAATCCTTTGAAATGAATTCCTAATATATAAATTAGAATTTGATTTCGAAAACAAAAACTGGTGTTAAACTTTTTTGAAGTTTACATTAACATCTACTTTGTTAATACACAGAATAATGAAAGATGGGCCGCTTAATTATTTTCTTATATTTCTTTACTCACTAAAATATAATTATTCTTGGGTTAAACGTTCAATTATGTTTTGTTACGAGGCGCAGCAATTCAGAGTTTATGGGGAAGTCTGAGTTATCAAAAAAAATTAGTTCTGAATGAATGTAAAAAGTATTTCAATCTCTTTGAGTATATTATATATCGAGAAAAATTTAACATCATCGATACCTGGAAAATGATAATAATGATGCTGTCTATTTAAAAAATACGAATTGAATTAGTTTCATATTTAAATTAAATATATTAACTTTTGCCGTTTTTGAATAAGTATGATACGAGGTAAATTATTTTAATTAATGATGCTTAATTTCCTGAATATTCAATAAAATTGCTTAATAGCAATTAAAATGATAATAAAATGCAATTTTGAATTGTTATTACTGTTTAAAACATAGATAAATTATTTTATATATTCAGTTCTTAAAAATATTTTTTTTGTTATATGCATTTTAAAATTTGTAGTTTACGCCGTTGTTTGCAACTTTAATATAATATTATAAAATACTTGAATTACTTTCAAGACTGCTGATCATCATTTCAAATAAAGTCGCTCAATACTTAATTTGATAAAATTATCTCAATTACGCATGATCATTTTTTATTTCAAAAATGTGAATTACTTGACTAGCATACATATTGTTGACAATAACTTGACAAACATCGTCAAAGAGGAAGCGGCGCGGAAAAAGAAGAGAAGCGAGCATACGATAATTAGATTTTAATGTTTTCAATTATGAAATGGCGCTGGGACTTCCATTTAAGAAAATTGAAAAATCCAAACAGACAATAGATGAATCTATTCAAAAATTAAATTACTCTAAATAACCAAGATTCGATATAACGCTGCATCAAATTAAATATTCAATAAAATGAACAATGGAAAAACACAAGACCAAGACAGTTTAAAAGATCAAATGATCGAATCAAAAATAAATGTAACATAATTAATATCACAGTTTGAATGGGACAAGCAAGTGCCAATTCAAAACGCATTAAATATTGGCAACGAAGAAAATTCTTTTAGAATAAAACTTTCTTAACTACAAATTATACCCTTTAATGGAAATACCAGGGAGTAAAATAATTTCGGGACGTTTCAATGGTTACTTTACATTGAATGATTTATTAACTAATAAAGAAAAGTTTGTTAATCTTTTGAGTTACCGAGAAAATTAAACATTAATACTTGTTAAATCATAACTCCAAGAAACGAAAATTATCAAAAAGCGGTTAAGATACTTCAAGAATTTTATGAAAACGTAAAAAGGCTTATATTATTACAAAATAAGCACTATGGAATACTCAAAGATTGAAAAGGATTTCCTAATAAAATTAAGTAAAATCGATAATTACCTCAGAATTATTGATATTCATGGAGAAAGTGTAAACCAAGGTGCTTTACTGTGCGTAATTGAAACAAAAATATCACACCCTGTATCGATCGATTTTAGAGAGAATGGACCTGCGGATATCTTTGGCGTGGATGAATTTAGGAAATCTCTTGTGAAATTCATTAAAATGAGAAAACGCTCATCACAGAAAACTCAATATCAATTTAAAAAGAAATGATAGATCATAGAAGAGTGTGGGCATACTGTAAACAAAGTCATTTCTCTGCATAATACACTAGGTATAGATCATTCGATGAAAGAATACAGTGTTTGGTAGATCATGCCCCATTTGTATGAATGCTGGTGTCTTAAGAAAGAATCGTTGCAGAATAAAGCCTTGTTTTTGTTGTTAAATACCACAGGATAACCATTCAAGTGTTTGCCCTTAACAATTCAGCATAGCACCCTTATTTAATAATTTCAAAAAATCTTATCTCTTGTCTTCAGAAGAAAGAACTTTAATACCTTTTATCTGTTGCACCGTTTCTTCAACTGTCTGCAAGGGAAAATTTTACTGCGAACTTAGTTAAAGACACTGACAGCTACCCCAGTTTTCATCTGCTTAGATATGGCTAACAAGGTGGGTTGCAAACTGATTTGTGGAAAAAATACAAATAAGTACATTTAACCCATACAAATCAAAAGATAATAAACGCCGACGAACTGAAATATTTATTTGTTCAAAATTTTAGAAAAATCGAGTCGACATCAGCACAATGGATGAAACCTGTAAATATTCTGATATTAAATTATTCCAATCAATAGTTGAGAAACAAAATCTGAAAAAACTTTTGAGTGAGTCGTGACAAAACTTCACATTTTGATTTGCTCAGACCAATGTTGGGAGTTTATTGAATCAAATGGAAATATTAAAGATCACCTATATCTTTTAAACAAGTCTCTGGGCAAAATATTAATAAGAAAAATAAATTCGTCACTCTCAACAACAACCTAAAACTATTCTCTATCGTGTTTACATTCAAGGTATATCCGAGAATATGAAACAGATTTCAACCACGATGGTTACCATCAATTTGTTCAAAATGTTCTACGGAGGATTGATTAAATAAGAATATCTGAATGTTTCACATATAAGGACTCATACAGCGCAAAAATGAATTTCAACGATAATATCAAAAGAATAGAAGGAAGATATTACGTTTCGCTTCCATAAAAAAGAAAGGGCTGCATTCTCCGAAAATTTCAAAATGTGTTTCGATAGGCTACAAAAAATCCCAAATATTTTTTACGATAATAAGAATATCATCCATATAAACTGCATAAAGGCATAATCGAAGAATTAAACAACAGTCGCAATCTGAAAATACCCATTGTCTGCCACATCAACCCTAATAACGTGTGACAACGCCACAACAAAATTAATGAATGTATACGACGATTCTGCTCAGCGAGTAAAAAGGACGTTTCATTTAGCTGATGTTTATTCAAAGGAAATCTGCAAGGTAATGAGTTGACTAGACAATTTACGAGACTTCGTTCATATAAAATAATTATTGTAGCAGATATAGAGAAAGTTTTTCTTCAAACAGGAATCAATAACGAAGCTCTAGGCACACTCAGATTTCTATAAATCAAACATATTAACAACACTGATATTTCAAATAATATCAAAGTTTATCAATTTAAATGTTTTCTGTTGTGGCTCATATGTTTTCCTTTTCTTCTCAATGCTTCAATTCTGTATCATCTCAAAAAATAAACTGATAAGAATTCATTATTAGTCATAAAAAATGTTAATGCAAACAATTTAGTGATTTAATATAAATCTTTTGAAGAAGCAAAAGAAAGTTATAACAAGTATTTATCCAAATTTAAAGACGCAAAGATGATTCTCAGAGAATGACGGAGTAACAATAATGTTATGAAAAATTATTATATGAATATATAAAAAGCAAACCGTATAAAATATATTGGGGATAAATGGGATACAATAAGATGCAAATTACTTATCCTGGGTTAAGTCTCGATCGGACCGTCACACTCTGACGAAATGCCACATTTCTGAGTGCATTGGTAAGTTCTTTGATCCAATCTGTGTTTTCAGCCCCTGTATCATAAAAATATTTACTCCATTAATGTTGGTTAGATAGCACTGATTGGGACAAACCTTTGTCTAAAGGATACGACGATATGTGGAGCAATTTCTAAAATTGAAATCGATAGATACATTTATCAGAAAACCAATATAATTTTTCATTCTAGAATGTAATTTGTTGTTGATACAAGTATGGTATGTTACGCTTTTACAGTATATTTGATCACTTACAAGGCAAGTAAAATTAAATAATATTTGATATTAAAAAAATCCAAGTCGTGTCAAAAAGATAAAAAGTCAATACCTCATCAAGAGTTGTTGGCTGCGAAAATTGAAATTTGAAGCAAAAACTTCATTTTTAACGAAATTTGTATTGATGATGAGAATATTGTAATATTTTCAAAATCTCAATGTGTTATTGATTGGATATATACCTTACAAGATCTCTCGAGTTTTGTACAAAGAAGAAAAATCTTAAATTCAAAAATATTAAAAATAAACCTGGGAACACATAGAGGACTGCCTTAATCCTGCAGATATAGCTTCACGTGTTACATCCGTCCAAGAAATATTCAAAAAATCACAGTTGGTGGCACGGTCTTAAGTGGATCGAAACAGGTAACATCAAAAATTCTTGCACGAATGTCTTTTGAACTATCCATGGAAATCCACTTTATGTGAACAAGAAAAGGAGCATCGAAGTTAAAGCAATGGTAATAAGTAAGAGAGACGATAAAAATGCAACCAAAAAATAATTCAAATTTTGCGAATAAAGATGCTGGACATTGGATAAACTTCGACATATCAGGATTTGCGCTCACGATTTATAGCAAACTGCGAACGACCACAGACTTTCCCGTTATATAAAAATCAAAAATCATAAAACTCATTTATCATATTTGAGTCATAAACCAGACAACAATGACCCTGATGAAAATCTGAAAAAGTAAAACCCGGATAAATTCTGCAAAGATAACTGCGTTTTTCTTGACAATTATAAAAATATGAGACCAAAAATACTGCTGAATTAATCCAATAATAAATATACAATCTTCAATTCGATTGTCCTTTACCGGAAATAATTTTTTGCAAAGGCTATAATTCGTTCTTCTCATTGAGAGGTACATCACGGAGGCGTTTCTTAGACTCTAGCAGGAATAAGAAGGCAATACTTGATCTCAAAGTGCATGCAAAAAATCAAACCAGAGATTCCAAAATGCAATACGTGCTCAATTCGCAGACAATGAGCATTTTATAATCCAGAACATTGTCAACTTGATCTAAGCAAGCGTGAAAATTTAGAATCTTTAAAAACGTCGGGCTCGACGACGTTGGTTAAACTATGTGAAAATCAGGTGGTAAAATAATCAAAATTTGGATATCAAAATTGGGTTGCATGGCTGCGCGTGCGATTCAGATATAAAGTATACAAGACTTAACATTAAGCCCTTCTGATAATGATTTCGTTCATTTGTTACCGGGAAGGGTTATCTAAAGTTAATTTATTCAGACAAAACGTTCTATTTTAAAATTCTTCCAGAAATCTAACAAATAATAAAAAAAAATTTTTGTCGTGTGAGGATTGCAAATTCTTGCAAAAACGTCGTATTTACTGGAAATTCGTCACATTTTATGCTTTTTGGCAAGGGGAAATTTTTAATGATATGTTTTAAATGTAAAAAAATTGATAAAATGACTGACCATCAACCGAAAATTAGAGATTGATCAGTTTAATGCAGTTGTTTCAGCTATAAAAGCCATGATTAATCAATGTCCACTTATTTACATTGACGATGATGTTCAAAATGTTATTCTAAGGCTTTGTTTGTTCTTTTTGACGAACTATATGTGAAAGACCTTTCGATGCTACTCAGACGAATCATTTTATTTCTAAAAATAAACATGATTGAAGCCAGAGCTAAAACTACTGTGAGTTACGGAAATAGGTAATGAACTATCTTTTGGATAAATCTAAGTAGTAAGTGTTTGACTTACCTTAACAACATAAAATATGAACATCGAATTGAGCGTTCCAGTCTCCCTAAAAAATAATAAGAAAACGACGTGTAGACAATTGTCATAATTATCAAATTAAAAGAGACCTGAAAGACATATTCGTACCGCAAAGATTCAACGAGAGAATCAAAGAACTTCGAATAGCCGAGTATCAAAGTTAGTCTCTAATGAACTTGATTTGGCTTCTCCGAGTGTTAATACCTTGATAAAATTCCTTCAAGAGAAAGCGTGGTGGTAAACCGAAGAGCAAAGAACATAAAATCTTTAGATTTCATTTTTTCAAATTTTGACAGTTGTATACATAAAAACAACACATCCATTTCTGTTTTATTGAAATAATGTTGATTGATTTGATAAAAAGCAAATTGTTCTTTCAAACTAGTTTAATTAATATATATTTGTATTCTTTATTTTTATTCACTCTTGAATTTAATTGATAAAAAAGAACATTTACCTTCTATCGATTTGAAAATTTTCACTCAGTGTTAATGGTCGATAATTATTTAATTCCTTTTTAAGAACGTTCAAAAAGTTTAAAAGGGGACAAGCCCATGGATTTTATTTTTAAATGCTATTTTGTTTGCTTTTTGCTAGATTTCTAATCTTATGATGTTTTAAATTTATGGATATATTAAAATATAAAAACCAAAGCATTATTCATCTAATTTTTATACTTTGACACTTTCTTTTACGTTTATCTGCTTAAATATATTGATTATGAAATTTGTAGGATCTGGAATTTTGAGGTATAAAATGTGAATTATTCTCCAAAATAATTGCGATCTATTCAATAAAACGGAAAATTCTCAAACATTATTTCTAAAACGTAAATGATCATATTTACAATGGCGTTTCAATTGAAAATATTTATTGATTCATATTTCGGTAGTTTTAAATATCTATTTAGATTAAAATAATAAATTCAAGCGTTTTTTGGGTATCGTGTTAAATAAAATTTGATCTAAAGTAAATAAAAAAATCAACTTTTAGATGCTTTAAAAATAAACATAAAAGGTCTTGAAATGTAATAAATATGAAGTTTGAAACACCGATTATTAGAAATGATTATTTCAAAAATAAAAATTTTTAAAAAAGATTGAATAACTAATCTTATTCAAACTAGTTAATCTACTTTGATTGAAAAATGTCAATTATACATAAATAAATGATTGTCTATTGTAAAGATTTAGCATTGATCTCTATTTTGATAAAAAAATAACCAAATTTATGTTATCTGATTTTGTAAAGCAGCATCGTTGAACTTAATATATTTTCTTTGTTGAGCAAGGGTCAGCCTATCCTTTCTGTAAGACTTCCTGAGTAATTATTTATATATTTACTTTCTTAGGTCTACATCTTCCAACTTTGTTTAACTTTTTTGTACTTACGTCTTGGTATCAGCCCATGTCTGACACTGTGAAACTCTCACCCACTTTAAAGCTCTTCCAACATTTGACCTATTAGAGAAACCTTACATCGAAGGCGCTCTTTCTCTAGAATGTTACGTCATCTATTTTATTTCCTTTTGACTACAGAGTGAAATCCATATTCTGTCACGATAAACAATATATTTTCGTTTTTGCTCCTCAGGAGCTCACTGATCCTCACGAATGAAAAGAATTTTCTGTACATGATATGGTAAAATTAGAAAATAATCCTTTTCAAAGTTGATAATAGTAAAAAAAAATATGAGTTTCTAAAAATATTTTTTCTTTATTTCCTTTATTCTATTAAAGTACAAAATTGTACAAATTCGATGAAAATTAATTTAGATTAAAATATATTCCATTCATGAGTGAAGTATCAATGACGTGGTTCTCACATCAGAAAATTGAATTAAAAAAATATTGAAATTTTATTTAAATTTCAGTGTTGCATAATTAATTCTCATTAACTTTCGAAGACATAAACTCTTATGCCTAAAGAAAATCCAACAATCAACTTTGTCGAAATACACAATATTAATTGTTAAAGGATAAAATTTAAATATTTATATGATGAAAAAATAAGCAGACAGAACATGCTCATCTTTCATCAATCCAATTCAAAATATTATGTTTTGAATCAACTTATAGAATGAAAAAACTTTTCTGAATTGTGTATAGAGAAGATTTTAAACGAATTTCAACACAATTGGATGTAGGTAAATCTGAAAAAGATTAGTTCGATTCTTAATTTGAATACATTTCATATGCTAATTTATTCTTATCTTTCTCATTCAATAAATTTTATTAAAAGATATTTAAAAGCATAGAGTTTGTCTAAAAAGATGAAAAAGGGAAATGAAAAAGATTACTCAAGAATATAATAATATCCTGCTTATATCTGATAATCGCTGATATGAATTAATTCTTTATGCTCAAGATTAATTTAACATATTTACTATAAACCATTTTATTGTCTTCTATTGCCCTATTTGCAGTTTAAACCACTTTTATTTTTCAACTTTCTGGCAAAGGGTTTAATATAATAAATTTTTTATCTCCTTATATATACATATAGGACCCTGATGTATGAATCACATATTTAAATATTTTTAAAGATAAAAAAAGTGCAAAATAATTTTGAGTTTGTCATTTTTAAAAGGTGCTTGAGAGAGTAGAAATGTTTTAAAATTTTTGATTTTTAAATTTCATAATTAATCAACGTTGTGATCAATAAAACAATTTTTTTCAGATAAAATTTTGAATTAACTGAGTAAATGATCTTGATTCAACAGTTTCACAATTATTTTTACTGTGAATGTCTATTTTTTGTATATTCATGATAATAACAATTTAAATCGTGAAAATAACAGAAAACAATATCATAATTTAAGGAAATTATTTTTCTACGAAATAATAATTTTTAATTTTGTAAAATTCACACTGTCAAGTAATGAGAATTTAATTATTTAACTTTTAGTTTGCATAAATCGATAAATTTGGGTAAACATTTACCTTCATTCGTATCAATGACATTGCTCATTTTCCCCTGATACTTGAATGAAAATAGCTATAATTATTTTGGTAATTGGTTTGTATGAATGAAGAATTATTGGAGAAAGTACAAAATAAAAGATGTATGTTTTAAATAATTCATTGATTTCTTAGAATCTCTCATTATCTTGAAAAAGTTTGTTTCTCATGTATATTTAAGAACATTAAAACAAGCAAGACGCGAAAATAATAAAAAAATTAAGATAAAGGCAGTTACCTAAAACCATAAATTCGATTTGCAAATACCAACAAGTTTTTCAATGAAAACACTCAGTGATATTCTCTTGAAGCTAACACGGGAACTTAAACATGAATTATCACAAAATATTAACACAAAATAAGAATTTATCAGTCTATTTTTGAAGTTATGTATCAATTAAAAACTGATTTACAATTTACGAAACTTTTTCCAAAACAAATTATTTTTTTCTAAGGGGAAAATTTTTAATGCACAATATTCCTTTTTTGGAATTATTAAGTGACTGAGGAATTAATTTTTTAACAATATCATAATCTATAATATAAATGAATAGAAAACTTCTTGATGAATGAATTATTTAAAAATTGAGACAAAAAAGTGAAGATTAAATTTCGATGTCAAATTCAATCAAAACATAAAGTAATCATTATTGGAAACGGAGAGCTGTTTCTTTGGTTTAAATGAATAAACGATGGTGGCATATTTCTGAGTTTATACTTCTATAAATGAAAAAACTGTCCAAAAATATATTTTGAAAACTAAATATTCGTTAAACTTTATTTTCTTATTTTAAAATTTGTCATTATATTCGCTTATATCTTGAACGATATGCTGAGTTAATCAAAAAATTTACCTTTTAAGCATTTTAAAATGTCAATTTATTTAATTTTTTGTAATATCACGGATGTTATCAACATTGCCCAACAATCTAATCGAGATTTTTTTAAAAGCATACAACATGTATTCTAACTTAACACAAAGTTTTATATCGATTTTCTTACGATACAAAATATTAATTACTTATAAAAGAAGGTTTTACAAAACGAGTATAGGTCATAATTAAAATACGATCATAAAATTCATAAAAGTGTTTGAGATCTAAATCTATTAACAAAGTGAAGTTTGAAGAAAATAAGGAAGGATTTTGTTTTTTGTAAATATCATTGAAAATGATAAAATATTTTTTTTGATTTAATATTCGATTAGGTGATTCACAAGGAAAACTTACATCTGTCAGTGAATTTTCAAGAATATATCTATAATTTAAATAAACTTGGAAACGAAATTATTTTCACATTCAAAAAAATTTAACTTAAGATTGGTGTAAAAAAATTTCATTCATTGTGAAATTTTAATTTAAAAACTGATTCATCAAACCACGATAGAAAATGAAATAACTGCAATGAAGAAAATAAATGATTTTTCATTCATAAACGCTCATTTTAATTTTATTTTTCGATTTATTTTGACTGAGATAATTTAATAAAAATAAATTATTCCTTGAATACTGGAATAGACACCAAAAGCCTGATATTTCTATGAAATGTTTTCTTTAAATGATTTAAATTTTGAAGAATACCAGTAAACATAAATTCACAACATGATGAGTTTTAGGTAAAATTCTAAACTCAAAAATAATCATTTAGGGAAATTATTCCTCAAAAAATAATCAAATAAATTCGATAAATTGAAATTTGTCAAAATAAATTGATATTATATGATAAATAAATGAAAATATGTTAGATATTAACATCATAAATAATATTTTTAATTTATATTTAAATTGTATAAGCATAATTTAGATAAAATAGAGAAAAGAATAATTTTATTAGAATTTTGAGATTTATTGAATATATTTATATTTTACCAATTTAAAATATTTTTTGTGTATTTTAATAAAAAATGAAAACAAAAATTCTAAAATTACAACATGATAAAAAATTCTAAATTTCAAAACAAGAAAAGCCAACAGAAAATGTATTTTACATATTAAAATTTTTGAATTTTCACAATAATACCAAAATTTTGAATTTACAAACATACACATAAATAAGTTAAAAAAGGACTTTTAAACGTTTATTTTTGACTTTTTCTCTAAAACTCGTCAATGATTTGGAAAAAATTCAATTCATGATACTTGAAATAATGAAATGTTCTCAGAAGTATTAAGGGAAACATCAATTAGATATATTCAATTGTTGTTTAAAATTTGTAAATAAAATAAAGAAAAACGGAAAAATATCTGTTTTTGATATTTTATTCATACTATAATCTTTATCGAATTGAAAATTATATGTAACATTATTTGAAAAATAATCTAAAATGTTGACAACTGATCAACAACTGTTATGTTTACATATATAAATGATAAATCTTTGAATAAATATTTAATCACTCAAGATTAAAAGTTTGATATTCGAATATTTTTACAATATATAGTTCTAAAAAGTTTCAAATTCTGACATTCGTTCAAAAAACTCTTAAAAAATTTTATATTTAAAAATCGATTATAATCAAAAATATAAATCATTTCTATCAAGCGAAACCCAACTTTCTAGTTAGAAAAGCAATAATTAAATACAATTTATATAAAGGGTAAAAAATTGAACCCTGATAAATATCTTAAAAGTGACCCTTAAATAATTTATGATTGTTTATAAAGGATTAATCAGAATTTCAAAAAAAAATGAACCATTCACAATTAGAAAATCTGTATCCATGCTTTTCATCAAAATATATTTAAGCTGAAAACATTAAAATAAATATAAAATTTTTTCTACAAACTTGTAACGATAAATATAATTTTACATCAAACCTTAGCAAGCTAGATAATTTGAATTTGGTCATTCATGTATTTTTTTTAAAAACATACAAAGTAATTTTTCAGTTTTCTATAATAAGAATTAAGAAATAAAGTAAAAAAATCGGATTCTATATTCTCACAGTGTATATTAAAAATAATCTTTATCGTTAAAATAATGAAAATTAATTTCATAATAAATGGCTTTAATGTGGAGAAGGGATCTTTGACTTTTTTACCAAAATTATATAATAAAAATATATTTTATAAAAAATTCTATTATTTGAATAGATAGTATAATCTAGAATAATAAAAGAATATTCATGAGCACCTTAACTAATTAAATCGAAATTCAGCTTATAATAGCATAATCGAATAAAAACTAAATTAAAAATTGATTCACATTTCTTTATGAATAATAAAACCGTTATAAATGTTATATTTAAAATAGTGAGAAATGCTCATAAAATTTATCAACAAAACAATCATAAACAATATAACATCAAGCCAATCCTTTGTGTGTTGATATAGACCCACCAAGCACATAAAAACTCTTATATTCTATGATAAAATTTAAATTTTTTAACAAAAAAAAACAGAAAGGTAGGTAAACACGGTATCATGATATATTTAATTGTTCAGAATAAACATTTAAACAACAAATAACAATAGAATTCTGAAATACAATCAGCACTTTATAAATTTGTTTCAAAAGAACTTTTCGATGCTGTCACAGAAAGATTGAAAAAAATCGAAATATAAGTACGAAGAATATTTGTCCTAAACTTAAGTTTTTTCAAAAATAAATCTTAGCTTCTATTTTAATTTAAAAATTTTGAAACTATGTCAAATATACATAAAATAAATTTCTTTAATGACAAATAAATCTATCCTTACCAAAATATTATTGATGATGAATCGACAAGTGTGTTAATTTTAGATCAAACAATGAATTAAACTTAAAAAAATGTTAAATATAAATTAAAAAAACAAATCATGAATAAACAAGTTTTAATGTTATCGATAGATGAGGGAAAACTAAAGCATAAAAAGCTGTTCAAATATTTTATGAAATTTTCTTAAAATTATCACAATAAAGCTCAACTACTCAAAGTATATATAACTAGAAATTAAAAAGTTTGTAAATGTAAAAATTAGCTGAATTCACGATGAAAAGATTTGAAATACTTATAATCATATAAGTGTTAAGATATGCTTAAATATTAACACTTCTGATGATATCGCTAAAAACTATATATATACAACAAAATCTTGAATCAATCGATTATTTTTCAGAAAATAGTTTTTTGATTTTTTCTTTTCAAATATGAAAATCAAGTTCCATAAAATTACATAAGAACTTCTACAAAAAATCTAATTAAATGATCATATCTCAACCAAATAAAATGTTTTATGCATCGATAACAAAAATAGAACAATTTATGAACCATTAAAAACGTAAAGATACGTAAAATCAACACAACCGGACATTTAAGTAATTGTATCTCACATTTGTTCAATCTTTTAAAATAGTATTTTAATTTCTAGTTGATTTAGAAGTAAAATTTCTTAAACCTCACAACTTCAGTAACTTTCCACACTTTTGAAATTTTCTTTCATCCTTTTGAAATTTTTAAAATAATTATGAACATAAAACAACATAAATGTCAATAAACTCATCCGATAGATTAAAGTTTATTTTCTTTGTTCAATAAAATTGTACATTAATTCAGCCAGCTTGTCTAGCTCACTCTAAACACTCAGTTAAAAATGGAAAATATTCGAATTGTATTTCAAACATAAATGTATAAGTGACGAGTTAAGAAACTATGATAAAATTTTTAAATTCATAAACAAAATCATTTTTAAATTAACACAAAAATTCAACATAAATCGTAAATAATCGAGGCAACATACCTTAAATTCCTGATAATCGTATCCATGCTTCATTAAAAGTAATCATTTTACCCTCACACATTTTTTTTCAATTCTCTAAAACATTAAACCTGAGGGCTCGTTTTAAAAAGTAAATTAATTGAAATATATGTTTTTATCAAAGAATCTACGTGAGTAAAACTTTGAAACCACAACTTGGTTAAAATTAAAAAAAATCAAATTTGATAAATTCTTAACAACTGTTTATAAAATAAATTTAGTTATGCACAACCTTACAAAACGCTAAAAATGGAAAATATACTTGAAATACGGGATAGAAATTTTTCACCTATGTCAAATATATCAACGTACAAGTTTAGCTAGTTGGCGGCTTCCATTCCTGTATTTCTTTAAAATGAATTTTCAACCACAAAAAAATAAAATCGCCAAGTAAGACCATGAAAGCGAAATCGCAACAAATGAAAAATTATAAATCATATTTTATCAATATTTGAACATAAAATATGATTGAAATCCAAACAGTAAATTTGTGATAAAACTTGAAGATGAAAATATATCGATAATGGTACTTTATTTTCAACCATTTAAAAATAGATTCACCGTTAATGAGTGTGAAAGATTATAATTTGACAGCAAAAATTTTTGACCTCAATACATGTATAAAATTGCAAAAATTATTGATAATAAAACAAATTATAAATGTACCTGGGTAAGTTCAGCCATTGTCAATCTTCCCTGAACTAAACTATCATCCTACATCATTAACAAAGGAGGTATCAGCAGGTCTCGACGACTAAAAAGATCATAAATATAAGTATTAACCACATATATTTTGAAGGATATGAACAAATAAAATCAATGATTTTGAAAATATTGACAACATATATTGTTTGGGATTATAGATTAATGAATATAATTTGATTAATTTGTTAAAAAACACCAAAATTACAACTGTTAAATTTATACATAAAAAATAGTATGCAGACTCAAAAAAAAATGATCAGATATTAAAATAAACCAATTGATATGTTTCAGCTAGTCCATTAATCTACAGTAAATCAAGAATATTACAGATTTAATTAAACCTGATGCCATAGTGTTCACCTTAAAATTAAATGAGTCGATAAAATATAAATTTATTGATATATTTTTACGAAGTATATCAACTTTGTTTTTCTTAAAAATATTTTTCAAAAAGAAATGAACAAATTAATTTTAAATTATATTCGATAAAGTAGATAATCATTTAATTTTAGAATTTAAAACTATTTTTTAACGATTTATAATTAAAATAATTGACAACTGGAGTTTTCTCCTTTTTGTTCACAAAAGTCTAAGAATAAAATATCTGGAAACCTTAATCATATCATAATTAGTCTTCAGCTATTTCATGTTATTTTCAATTTATGGTATAAAATAGTAAATTTATATCAAAATTTTGTTTAACAATTTCAAATAATCTGAACTAAAAAAGTTAAATATCGTATATCTTGACAGAATCGATTTTTGTATATTTGGGCTTGAATTATGTTCAATATATTTTAAACCTATCAATGCAATAATTCTAAGCAACAATTATTTTGAATTTTAAATGTGTTAGTTTTTTATAAAGGTTAAATTTAATAAGATAAATTAGAGAATAAAAACAGATTATCATTATTACCCAATCTGTAATTTTAGTCATAGACTTTCTTGAATATAAGTTTAAATATACGATTTCTGTGCATCTTCTATAGAGTTGTTCAATTTCCTAATGTAAATGTAATATTTTTATTGAATGTAATAATATTTATCATAAAAAACTTAACTGGCAGTTTTCAAGACATCAAAATAAAATGAAAAATTCTTATCAGTGACAAAAGTGAATTAAGTTATATTCTAACAGATCAAACAATTTGTATATGTCCTGTGGAAAAAATTTTATGAAAGTTTATCGATGAAAGTAATTAAATTACATAAAACTTTATAAATCTATGGACATAAAATGAGCAGAACAATAATCGTTCAATTGAAAATCAACAAATTGACATTCTGAAAAGTTTTCGATTAATTATATCAATAAATATATGATTTCTGTCATAAAAATTAAAGATGACCCCAGCATATGACTTTAAATATTTTCAAACATGAATAATACCAGGTGAATTCAACACTAAAAATTTAAAGTTACTCTATCTTCCAAAAATCGATGTTAACTTTGAAGAAAAATATTACGTCAGAAGATTTCCATCAAAATATTATACATAAATCGTTTAAAAACAACCTAAATCCATCTGAAAATGAACTAAACATGACAAATATGAAAGATCATTGAAAATAAAAAGTAATTTTATTTATCAGATATCATTTTTTTAAATTAAATTAAACTTTGGTAAATTATATCAAATGTAGAAAATAAAATCATCAAAAAACATTCTGAAAAAATTTAAGACGATAAAAAAATCATATTTGAAAATCCCATTGATTGATTAAGATTTCTTTAATGTTTTCTATTAAGAGAATTCTATGTTTTTGAGAATATTTAAAAATGCTTTTTGCATGAATAAATAGGATTTTTTATCAAAACATGTAAATTGATACTTTTTATTGAAAATAAGGCAACAAAAATGTCGTTAGAGTAAATTTTTTAAAATTGCATTTTGTGTCATAAACAATTCGTGGAAGAAAATTCCAAAAAATTATTTAATTTACATTTATAAATTGAGATTCATAAATAACACGAAAAACTTTGAACGATACTCATACAATTTTTAAATTACGATGACTCTTTCGATTTTAAAATTTAGAATCTGACCATCATTTTTTATCTTTTATACCTGTTTATCGATTTCGAATATGCTAATCGGAATGATAATCAGAAATGTAAAATTTGTAAGCAAAAACATCAAGTCGATGAATGATACATATTATATTGCCAAATTTTCAACTTATTAAAAAGATAACTCTTATGTTACGAATTAAAAAAAGTCTTTATAAATAAAGGAAAGAATCTGTTTGAAGATATTCTTTGTTAGGAATTTTGATAAAATTTACCATAACATATAAAAATCTTTTTGAAAAAAAAGAATGTAAACCTCAATGACAAAATATTAAAAATAAGTCAGTTCATAAAAAATTAAAAACCAAATTCCAGAGAATTCAGATGTCATCCCCTTTAAAGATCAGCATAAACTTTCTCATTTTTTGATATACAATTAAACATAATGGTCTAATTAAGTTTCTTCGAGTTATTACAGTGAAAACCAAACACCATTTTCATAGTTAAAAAAAGCATGAACTAAAAAATTTGTGAAAGGTTTTTTGATCATGAAAGATTACTTATTATTTCATTTTAGTTGAGAAATATGAAAATTAGAACATGGAAGCAAAAGAATTATATTAAGGTCAAACGTTACTTTTGGTCGAAGGAACAATAAAAATAAAGATATTAGTGTACCCATTCGAAGGATCCAGTTTAAAATCTAGGATTCATCGTGAAAAATATTTATGCCGATATTCCTTAGAACAGATAAAATATTTTAAAAGATTATCATTAAAATCTATCAATAAAAGTCATAAAAACACATTTTTTCACAAAAAACACTTTTAAAAATACTGAAACATCTATAAATCTTAAGTTCACCAATTAACTTCCGCCTACCATTACATGTCATCTAATTTAATGTTGAAAAAGATAATATTTTTCATTTTTAGTTGCAGGATCAAATGATTTTGTTGACGAATAATTATAAAATATGAGAAAATTAAGAGATTACCTCGTTTACTTGACTTTTAGGTGCACTTGGTTGATCTACTGTGACTTCAGGGTTGTAAAGCGACACCTTACCATTAAAAATAAAAGAATGTTATTGTTAATTTTTAGAATAATTTATGTTGAAATAAAAATGATAATCTTAAGATAAATATAGATAATGAGTTTTAGCTTTTCTATTGCTTGAAAATCATTAAGAATTCTCAGCGACAATGATAATATATAGATATAGGTTAAATTTAACTCCGTCAAAAAAGATTAATGGCAAAAAACTATAATTTAACATTTGGGGGAAATTGGACTTTTAAACATCTTACAAAAAGCTATCATTCAAAATAAATCAACTGATCGCAATATAATAATAGTCAAGCAATGGATATTCATATTTTCATTTGAAATGTAGTAAAAAGAGCAATAGACGACGATATTTATGAAAAATAATAAAATGACTACTTCATCTGTTGGCAAACCAGTTGCTAATACACCAGTTGCCTGATCTCCTCCCTGGGTTAAAGTCTTAAGAAAATTATTTTCTCATACAATAAAATAAAAAACAATATATTTTTGAAAAAAATGTAAATTAAATACATGTTGATTTGATAATCTGCCCATGTATTCTTCGTATTGCTCTTTTTCAGCCTTTGGAGCTCGAACCTAAATATATATGAAAATTAACTAATTGATATCATTAAGATTAATCATCATCAATAGTTATATTATTAAAGAAGAAAATATCAAAGATTAATGTAAATCGACGGATTAAAAACGAATTACAAAACGACAAAAACAATTTAATCTTTAAGAGCTACATATATATGTCCAAAAATTGTTAAAAAACGTGATTTTACAAAAAACGTCCCAATTTATAATGTCAGTTGATAATTTTGATAGTTCTGAAAATAATTTGAAGGTCGTGGTTAAAAATATTGATTCTAATTAAAATATATAGATTTTCAAAAGTTCGGAAACATAAAAATAAAAAGAAGATAAAATTTTCAATGTAAAGTCAAAATTAAGTGTCGGAGATATATTCGGATCTAAATTAATTTTATTTCATTCAGATGACCGAAAAATCCTAGCATGTTAATTAAACATCATTAAATAGTCCATGCCAAAACTTTCAAAAAAAATGGATCACTGACAAAAACTCGATTGCTGCGTTGCTCGAAATAATAAAGAAACTAAAATATAAGGCATAAATTTTAGTTGTTTTCTTTAATTATCAGTATTTACGAAAACCAAAGGTATATTTGATGAATAATTTGATGTTAACAAATTAACTATCATTAATAACTCAATTTTACCTCAAGAAAAATGGAAAATTTCTGCAATAAGCAGATTTAGTTTAAAAATGATATTGCCAATTAAAAATGTAAAGTTCATGAAAAAACATTTCTGTGATAAATACTTCAAAATAAGCAACAAATAATTTAAAATGTTCATGGATTTTTAAGTTTAAAAAAAACAGAAAATTACAAAATATCCAAAATTTTGAATTGTTCACATTACACACAAATATTTCTTACAAATGAACAAAAAATGAACAATATGAAAATATATTTAAGAGTTAAATTTAAAACAAAAGAAAAATGCTAACATCAAGTTTAGTTAAGCTCCTTTCTCGAACACACGAAAGATAACTTACTTAATTATACAACAAATTAACATTTATTCGCCATCAAAATCCAAACTTGTTTCTTAATTTGAAAGGATTAGATTCGATAAAATTTCTCTGTTAACAGTATTTGTTGAAACAGCAATAGATTTTAGCGCACAATTAAAAAAGTTTACTTTTCAACTTAATAAAAAATATAAGAAAATAGGAAAAAAATTATAAAAATTTTATTTTATAGTAAATTTAAATTATATTAGGTAAGCTCTTTCTTTGTGCTTATGGTTTATTTAGACGATATCATTCAAATTTTTCAAAACAGTATAAATGACAAATATTTTATTTTTAATTTACAATTGCATTGTAAATGAAAATAATCGGATTTATAAAAACATTTTATCAGGCGAAAACGCGGATTTATCGAAAATTACCAACATTAAAAAATTAGCTGTTTCCTTAAAAATAAAGAGCAGTATGCACGCTTATACTTGAAAAATCGGCATGAAAATTTCATTATAGTTTAAAATATAAATCCAAAAGCCTATAATGTATTCAAAATGGCATCAGATGAAAATTTTTGAAATGTATTCATTTCAAGCTCATAAAAATATTTGATATTTTTGGTTAATTTATAGATCGAGAAAACATAACCTAGTATACTGTTTTTAAATAAAAATCGAAATCATGCAGTTCATAAATAAAATATTATGATAAACATGGACAGGGATCATTTTTACCCGATAAAAGAAATTAGATCTTTCATATATTTGGTTTTAAATCGGAATATTAGAAGTCTGATCTATTAGAAATCTTAAATAGTTTTGATCAGAAACATTGAGAATATCTAAAACCATCACATAGATATTAACATGTAAAAGGTCGTTCAAAATTAAATTTGATTAATGATATCGAAATTTCGTAAAATATCGTGATATTTAAGTGATAATTTTCATTAATTATCACTTCTATGTTAGTGAACGGTTTATTTATTTAATTAGCAAAAATACAAGTAAAGTGAACATATATGACAAATAATATCCGGTAAGATAAAATTAAGTATTTCTAAAACTTTAAAAATATGAATTAACTCAGAAAGAAATCTAAATGGATTTTCAAAAGACAAATGAATGTAAAAAATGTTCCGTACTAATCAACAAACATCGAAACACATGCAAAAGGAATGTGATATATTTGATGAAGACATTAAAATCATCGCATACAGTATTTTAGGGGCGAAAATTTATGATTTTTTTTTATTTTATATTTGAAAATAATATGTGAAAAATCATTCTAAAAAGTATATATTATGTGATAAAAATGAAACATCAACGCTCTTAATCGAGAGAATAATAACTCATTGAATAATAAGTTCATAAATACCTTTAGAAGAGCAGTGGCTATTACAATCATGAGAGATATTCTTTTAGATCCAAACAGCGCCATTAATAATCCTACAGTCGACAACAAACGAATTTATATGAATTTTAATCGCGTAATTATGAGATTAACGTGTTAATATATTTATTATGGTGAAGTTAACTGAAAAAAATTTCGATGTAAGTTTACCCAAATTTTGACACTATAAATAAGTCATTAAAATATTTTAGTTTTACATTTATTTTTTAGTATTGAGATAAAACTCAGAGCCTCATATCAGAGAAGCAAAAGTAACCTGTAAATTTAACATTTAATTAGTTTTTAATCTTAAAAAAAAATCTCTCAAAAATATCATTAATCAACTTATATATTTATCCGATTTAGAGATATTGGTATTTTGTGTTATTAATCTTTGACGCCGTCATGGTCTTATATCATCAATAATCTGATAATGTATGCTTCACGTGTTTTTATTTGAAATTAATAAATGATATATTTCGCAATGACAGAAGACCGTTAAAACGATAATAATGTGAGGTATTATTACATGATAATTAATCACTAGGTGATTGATATATTTTATTAATATGTGGAAAGGGATTTAAGAAGATATTACCAATGACATAACCGTCATTCTTAAAAAGGGCAGGGGGATTTTAATCAGATAATGTTTTCCACGAGGAATTCTATCTGCTAATAGAAATGGATTAAGTCAATTATAAGTACCCTTTTTTCCGGAACTTTGGTCTTCAGAGGCTTCAAGGAGATTTCTATCATTATCGGACTAGGCTCATGTAAAATGATCCCATATACATACTTTAAAAACACTGCAAATTTTCATTTTAAAACAATTTCTTGACATTCGTTTAGTAATCATTTTAAAACACATTTTAGTCGTAACAAATTTTTTAAATTATCAAACTTTCTATGCTATACTTTGGAGTATTTAATGAATGAAGAGCAATAGAAATCAATTATTTTTAAATATATACATCTCTAGAAGTTAACTATCGGCAACTGATTTTTAAACTGGTTAAAATATTACATGGGTATAAACCGCTGTATTAGTTTATACCTGCGTTTTCGTGTGGGTTCATATTTATATGATGTATGAATCATGAGGACGATGCTTCAAAGGTCATCAAACTCTCGTTGATATGTGATTTTAATTTTAATGATTTTTAGATTGTTCAAGGACATCTTCAACCATTGGATTAAAATCGGTTTGGGTTGACGATTCCATCCTCAAAGTTCGGCGGGGAGGTTTAAAAATCAACTTTAAAATAGTCTAAAATATAGTTAATCAAAATAGTATCGATTATTTTCAAAGATTCGTAAAAAGTAAATTGGATCTCTCCGTCCTCTTTCCTCAGTAATCTAAATATAATTAATTGCAATTATTTTTTTGTAATTTTTATCATATCGATTAAGACTACAAGATTTATTTCAACTTGTTAGCTCATGTTTTTATGAGTATCTGAAATACTAAAACTGTATGTATTTTCTGTTTTATCTAAGGTTGCTCGAAAACGATAAGCACATTTTTTATGGGTTTTATCTTTGAGATTTTCTCAATAGGGAGTGAAATACTTCTCATATTCATTGGGTCTTATTCGTGACGATATTTCGAATATACCACGTTTCACTTTATCTCCAACAGTAGCCCATCTTCAATCAAGATATAATTTTTTTCATAAATCGTGCTTCGGGTTGACTACGTTTGCCCCTCCCTTTAAACTATGCTTCAAATGATTGAAAAAATATAATAACTGGAAAAAATCCCAAGCTACCTTGTTTACACTGTTATAGAGTAAACATTTTCCAAAATGTTTTCAAAACAAAGCAAGTTTTTCTTAACTTTAAAATTTCTCCAGAGTAGATAGCATTGTCATGCATTATAGTTGTTGACTTTTCCAGTTTCTATGTCCAATGTAATTTGCAATCCGAAAAAATATTCGTAATAGACAGTGTTGTTAAGATTTTCTTAAACTCAAAACTTTAAAAGAAACCTGTTGTCAAATACTACACGTTTAGAATCCATTAAACGGTCTAATCATGAGATAATATCTCAAATTACTGTTATTGCGGACGGTTCTAGAGTACTAAAGTATATACTGACTTATTATTTCAGTCAATAAGCACCAACCACATGAATCAATAAATCGCTTATCAGTAAAAGATTTGGAAGAAGGCACAGAATCACACCTAGTATCTGACACGGCTATTAAATTTTCAATGAATTCTACCTTGTTGCATAAATTCGTGAAAATTTATTCACTTATTTTTACAATCTGCCTTATTCTCGCTCAACTAAATATTTTTTGATCAGTCTCTTCATAACTGGATTAAGGTTTTCGTAGTTCAATGAATACACTCATTTTTAATGTTTTGTTGAGCGATCATCCAAACCTGTTACAGTCTTATTTATTAATATTCAGGATTTTCTTTTGTCAAGAAAATAAAGACAAGATAAAACATGATAAATTTTACACTTTTAGTTGGTTTAAATATTTATATTCTAAAATATGGTTTTCGAGTTCGTACAGAGGCATATATTTACTTCCCCTCCAAATTAAAAAAACGATAAAATTTATTAAGATAACTAATTACATACTTACTCAAATATTTATATTTTAACTGACTAAATTTTATTTATTGGAAACATTTCAATGATGTTTTGAACAAAATAACTGAAAAATTCATTGAAACGTTGTCTCCACGTATATTCAATTAAATGACTAGCGAGTGTGGATCAATGAGTCCCATATCGTTCCTTGTGTGTTTGTTTAAACGTTTACCAACCGCTTTTAACATGGCCGCTTGTTTCAAATGTAATCGGGCCCACAAAATTTTGGTTGTGATTAACTTTTAAACGAGTGGAACTTCATCTCCTAATGTTTCGTAAAACTTCCACAGATAACTTACTATTATTGAATCGGTCAACACATGTCGACAAATTATTGCACATAATGTATCTATTGAAGACCCAGCTATCTCTACAAAAAATCTAACTTTTGAAGAAACTTCGTAAATACAAAAAACCCAATGTTGAGATACTATCCTGCACAAATTTGCAACCCCTCGCACTAAAAAGCCTTCTTGATTTCCACAATACGTCCACTTTCTCCACGTATCACATAGTTTGGGAGAAAATGGCAAGTCTTTACTACTCTGTAAATTTGTTTCCAGCCAACACCTGTCTTTGAGTTTTTAAGTCTTAATTTAAAAACTAATCACATCTTACTTTTGACTGTCTATAAAAAATTATTCTCAAAATTTTAGATATAGGCAATGACCCCAATGCAAAAAACTCTCTTCCAGTAAATTAACTCCCTTTGTACATGGGTAACGTGTTTATCTAAAATAAAAGCCATCATTCATTGAATTTTTATCTGCCGAAGAGTTGTACTAACGTATGAACATTTTTTCCCAGTTAATAAAAGGTCTTATTTATAACCGAATAAAATGGTGTCTTCTTAATTTTTGTGTCTTGATAAAAGATTTTTTGAGGTCATTTCATCCATGTTTACCATTTGAAAAATTTTGTGTAAAGTAATTATTTGATTAAATTTAATCGCTTCTTAAATTAGAGGAAAAGTAAATAACTGCCATTATTATTATATACTGGTCAAAGTTTGTGAAATATCATTTTAAAAATCATTTTCTCGAGAAAATGGTAAAATGTAATCTGTGACAAAACAGACATGCGTAGTTGAAATTTAAATTTTGACCTAAGATCAACTAGTTCGATGAAAGTTCACATTTTTCCAAAAAAACATGAAAACAAAACTAATTTTTTTTATTTTAGACCTGAAATTGTATCATTTATCTCATTCATTTTATTTAAAATGTGATATCTTATTTCACATTCAATGTTACAACCTTTTGAGTATATACACAAAATAATGTGTACTTTGTGCTGTTGAAGTTTATGGATTGTATCTTGGTGATGCTTCAAAGTTCATACGTAACAGGTTTGATATTCAAAATATTTCATAATTTTTGAGTTTGAGTATATCAACGAATCTTTCAATTTTGTCAACGTTAATTCTGCTAAAGAGTGTTTTGTAAAGTTAATTTTACCCCTTTATTATAGTATGTATAAATCTAGAAGTATCAAAGTATTTTCGATTTCATCTTAGTCGATAACCAGGTTAACATTTGTTCTGATATTTGATTTCGATTCACCTTTTATTTTTTCAATGGTGTTCAAAACAGATAATATTTAAGAAGACACAAAAAATTAATTCTGGGGTAAAATCAACCTCGTCTTTGAAGAAAAATGATTTAAACAGCAAATATTTATTTTTTCTAACACAAAAATGTATGAAATAAAAATAAATATTGAAATTTACAATATAAATTAGACATGATGATTTTGCTTCATATCTCGATGGGATTCATGTCATCAATGAAATTCTCTCAAAATAAATTTTACATACTATGTTTCGACTAATAAGAAATTTAGATATTTTTGAGGTGCAGGTCACGCAATTATGGATATTTTAATTAACGATAAATTATTTTTCATCTTATTAACCCATACTGTCTTCACAAAAACTAACATAGTGCAGTATTTTCAATCTTAAATGATAAAATTCAGCAATAAAATAAATTATATTTTCAGTATCTTTGATCGATTTTCATGAATTTACTAAGTTAAAAGAAAATCTTAAAAAGATTGCCTTATATGAATTTTATTTTAACAACAATCACTTTTTTAAAAACAGCTTAACGTCTGAATATAATCACTAACCTTAAATTTAAAATAAGTGAATTTCTTTTATATGTTATTTGAACAATTTTTGTCCGAAGATTTTCACTTTTATCCACTATTAAGGAATTAGCTTTTGAAATTTTTCATGGTATATTCGAACACGTTATGTTTATCAAATTGAACATGTCATTAGAAGATTTATTTCGAAGGGTGGCTTAAATTATTTTCGAATTTGATGGATTCTTAAAGGATAACTGGCTCCTTTTGTATCTTTTCTATTAAGTCTAAATATTTGTTCATTCTCAAAATAAAACTACTTTTATCAATCGTGTAGATGAATTTAGAGGACATAAAGATAATAAAATACATAAAAATGGATTTTTACACAACGCATTTAAACAGCTTTTTGAATAATATACCAAAGATCAAAGAGGATGATAAGTAGTAAGTTTAAATCGTTTTTGTTCATTAATTTAGACTCTAAAAACGAAATTTAATTATTTGTTGAGTGACAAGGCATAAACAAATATTCAAGTGTATATTATAATCTCAAGTTAAATGAAAAACAGGAGAAAATGTATTCTTTTTTTATAATTTTTTGCTTTTGGAAAAATTTTTAATGAGTGAATTTTTACATATATGAGAAGTAGTGATTCATGAGCATGTACACTTTTATCTACTTTAATAACAGAATTAACCTTGAATAAAAACGTTCCTAAAATTATCGAAAAAATTTATCACTTTAAAATCATTTGGCATCTTAATTACACGTTGCAAAGAAATCGTAAAAAATTAGTCCGAACACAACAAGATTCAAGATTATTTCTAAAAATTAAACAACAAACTTAAAAACCGTAATGATGTAATCTTATGGTTCACGTTTTCCCACCTGGCTGGAATGTATGATTTATTTCGACTTATTTGTTTACTGTTTTAATTTAATAAAATAATATTTAAAACTACCTCAAAAAAACGTGACTATGAAATTTCGAATTGAGTATCCAAAAATTAGAACAAATAAAAGTCAGTAATCAGACAAAAACCAATCCAAAACTAACAAACCTAAATTAACTTTAATTTAGGAGGCCTTATTTTCTTTATTGTTATAATTATGATATAAAATCCACAAGATTAAAAATAATAAGACCTTTTCGGGATTTATATATCACAGTTTTATTCATGTTTTGGATATCATTAAGTAATCAAATTGAACATATCCTTTCTTTCTTGAAGAATATTGATTACGTGACATTATTATTCGAGCATACCAAATCTTTTACGAGTTAAAGAATAACCTACCAGAAGATATAATACGAAACCACAGTGGATGATCAAAATTGCTATTTTTTATCATTCATTCAGATAATTTTAATGAACGAAAGTAATAATCTTTGTGAATAAAAAGAAAACTAGGCTCAAACCGACTAGATAATCTTTGATATGTTACGTGAGCAGTTAAATGTATTGTTGAAAGCTAATAAATCTAGACTTGAGAAAAGATAAGTGATAGGCTTTAGGATACGATCGAAAAAACTTATATAAAAACTAAGTGGCATAGATTTCATCATATCATTGGAATTCATGTTGAAAACGCGATCATTTTGACTCGGAGATTGCTGACCTAACAAGTCCTCGAGTTAAATATATGACATATTACATTCAAATGATAATTAAAAATACATTTTGACTTTTTGGTAACAGAGTTTTTCAATCTGTTCGATTTTAAATATTTATATTTTAAAGGGTTACTGAAGTGTTACCTTTACAACAACATCTCAATGAATGAATTTTAAAAGTGAATTATCAAAAATCTATTTTCATCAAGAAGAATGAAATCTGAATAACGTTAATTTCAATAAATTTATATCTTCAAGCTTTATTGTCTAGTTGTCTGAATGAAATCATACGTAAATTGCACAAGCTTCTCTAACTCAGTCTAGATAATTAGTGAATAACAAAGGGCAATAATAACTTTATTAATTCAAATTTCAAACATATAAGTGAAGAATTACTGGTTTTTATTGCCCTTGACAAAAATAAATTTATTAAAAATTTCGAAATTATTATATTGTAAAATTATGAAGATATTAAATACAAAAGATGAAAAATCGATGACACACTTCAAATTCTGATGAAGGGTAATGACGCTTCATATTATTTAAAAATATTACATTTTTACATTTTTACATTTTTTGATAATTCTCTAAATTACATGAGATTATTTAAGACTTGTTTAATTGAAAATTGATGTTTGATATTTTATCTTAGCATGCATATCTTTTATAGAATAGAGAAAAATAATTTTGAATTTTTCATTAAAATTTTTGATTCAATCATAAAGAATCAACAAAATATTTAAGAACAGTAAATAAGGAACATATACTTCAAATAATGGATGGAATTCATTCGCCTTAATTTTTAATTTCAAAATACCACTTTAACCAATCGGCGACGTGCATTCTTATATTTCTGTCGCATTAATGTATCAATTGTAATCATAAATAAAATGATTATCGAAATTAACGAAACCATACTCTCAAAAATAATAATTTTATTTATTACTCTCAAACACTATCAGTTGAATATTATGAGATAAATTTAAACATATCGATAAAGATTAAAAAGTTTAAAATATTTATATTTATCAATCAATCTTTGAAATATATTTTATAAATACCAAAAATCAGTGTAAATATTAAGACTATTCATGAAAATAGATAACATAAAAATATGAAAAAACTCAATAAGTATCATTAAAAACATGGGTTAAAAAGATACCTTGAAAGTTTTAGGCTCATTATATTTTGCCTTTTATTAGATTTGAAACATTACACGGTCTAATAGAGAAGTACAAGAAGGATTCAATTGCTAATTTTATGATTTGCAAGTTAAAACTATAAAAATTTTAGAAAGGAAGTAACAAATTTTAAAAATATTTAATTGAATTCATAGTATATAATAAAGAAAGATCGTTTCATAATTATAAAATTTAACGAATTTTTGATTCATAAATTGTTAAATTTTGTTTAAAATCAACAAATTTAATTTTATTTGATCATTTATTTATCAATCATAAATATAATTTAAACATATCTGTAATCCTCGCTTATTTCTGAAATCTTAAAATATTATGAAAATTTAACTTTATCTTTTATTTCTTCTTTTATAATTCCAACCTAAAAATTTTATATAAAATATAGCGAGTCTTATTTTATCAAAATATCAAATTATTATCTAATCCCTTCTTAGTCGTGAATAATTTTTATTTTTGTACATTAAAAGTATTTAAAATTTAATATTAAATAAAAAAATATAACATTTTTTTTAAATTTACAAATTGAAAAATTATCAAAGTTATAGATTTAAGTTTTAGCGTGTTATGTTTAAATGATAAATCAAAGAGTGTTAAGGAAACGTGGCTAATTGACAACAGATATAGGTTCATTATCTTCCAGAATCGTCTTAATTTCAGACATTCGCATACAATCGCATGAGGATAATTGAGGTCTAGCTGTCGGAATTAATGTTTAAGTAACTGTATGAAAACATTTTCATTAAATTTTCGATGATTTGTAAAAACAAAAAAATTTTAATTTTCCAACATGATCAAAAGTAAAGTATACATTCACATAAACATATTTAAGCTATCATAAAAATTGTTTTACAGGGTTGTGGTATGATAATTTTCAATAATTAAGTAAAATTAAAACAATAAATTGTATTTTATTAACATGTTAACAAAATAAGAAAAAATAGAAATGAATAACCAAAAATTCTATGATGCGTACCCACTGAGTAATTCTCTTCATACAATCCCTCTTGAAATTAAATATTAATTTACGAGCTCTGTGCATTTTGATACATTTTCTCGATTCTCTATGTTTTGAAAATATTTTAATTTTGGTTTATAACTTTTCACGAATAACTCATTCAATTAAAATTTTAGAGTATCACAAAAAATAAAACGTGATAGCGGTCAATAAATCATAAAAATTATAAAAATCTATTGTTTATTAAGTTTTTCATAAGGTGATAAATATTATTCGACAATAATAAGATCAACCACATAAATTTATTCTTAAAATAGCCAAAATGATAACAGCTTTATCCTAAATTCAAAAAAATAAAATTATTTAAGTAGCTTATTATTGAATTATTTGGATTATATAAATTGCCTTGACAATAAAATATAACAACTTCGATTCACTATAAATATTTTTCTCAAGAGATATGATTGATATAATTAAAATATTAACACAATCTTTGAGTATTTAACATAAATTTGAGTTACTATCAATGAATTGATTAATATAATATGACATAACTCAAAATTTATTGTTCAATAATGGTTATAACCACAAAAAATCCAAAATGTCGTAAAATTAAAAATATTTAAAAATTAAGTGATAAAATTTTTAAAAATACATATCTCAAACAAAGTTATTTAGAAAAGAACGTTTTAAATAGGCTGGGTACTCATTTAAAATACAAAAAAACAATGAAAATTATTCATTTTCCAACTTTTAAATTAATAATTGCAGAAAGTTCGCAAGCTTAGGAAATATGAGTTATTATATAATTTTTAATGAAAAAATTATGTTTTTGAGTTAAATTTTTTTTAATTGATGAAAATTAAACTTTTATCAAAACAAATAATTTTAATGGGTGTTACAAAAAAACATTTTCTTATGGAAAAATTACTAATACTACATTAAAATATTGAAAGAATAATTTGAATTTGAGGAAAAATGATGGTAAAAAACAATTGAACATCAGATATACTTTCAAAATGAAATAAATATTTTAAGAGAAAATTAAGTCCAATGACCACATAAGACAACTTTTAACTCATTTATGAAAGAAAAAGATTTTTAAGAATAATTTTCACAATATTACAATGAGGAAATAAATGATTAGATTTCGAATAATTGTGAAAAATTTCATTTTTTTATAAATACGGTCAAGTTTAATAAAATACTGTTGTTTGACACAAATTTAAAATGTATTAAACAAATTATACTTTTGGCAAGAAATAATAAATTTTATCAGAAAATAGAATAAGATAGATTAAAAAATGTAATTTTAATGAAAAACGATCAACGATATTGTTCTTGAATTAATATTATTCTCAATATAGCCTTTAAATATTCGAGCATTTTAAGAATGGTCCATGAATCGATTTTTTCACGTTGACAGAAAAATATTTTTTAAATGGAAGAAATACGAAAGAATTATTCGTTGCATTATTTTAAAATTCACTGTAATATAAAAAGATGTGTGAATATTATCCAAAATTTGAACAATTCACACTTTTTAAACTTTTTAAATGTCAAATAAATGTGAAAATGTTAAAAATAAATATATGGAAAATTTGATAATTTATACAAAGCAAACGAAAAATTCAATATATTTAATTTTTAAATGTCTAATTAAAGAACAGATTAACCATCTATAGTAATTTTTCCAAAGCTGAGATAAGTGAAAATATCATAATAAAATAAATTCAGAGCGAGATTTCATATTTGTGCAAAAAACACGAATAATCACAGAAAATCACAAGTATATTCTATTCTCTTTCAAATTTACCTTTTTTTAACTCAATAACGTTTAATTTTTTAAATATCATAAGCTTTCAAAAACAAAACGTTTAAGTTTTTTGATTGAGAAGATATCATTATTTTGAAGTGAAAACATAATAATTAAATTTTATTAAAAACATACGCTTTTTCCCTTAAATTCAGATCTGTGTGGAGATAGATCTTCTGCGGCCGTTTTTCTTTGTGGTACAACCTTATCATTAAATTTAATTAATGACAGTTGCCAATGAATTATTTCATTCATACATGTAAATTTATATTTTTTGAAAGACTCAACTGATATCAAAATTGAAATTCAACATATATTCAACAATTTTTTTTTATTTGTCGTAAATTAATTATTCATTCGACAAAAAAATGAAAAATTTTCACAATGAACAAAAAGCAAAAAAACTCTTCAAACGAAATAAATCGATGGAACAACAAGATCGTAAAATAGATAAGAGCTCAGAATATGAATGGTATCCTTTTAAAATTATAGAACAACAAAAACAGTTGATTATAGTAAATAAGTCTGAGGAAAGAAATACCTCATTTGGTGGAAATACCGAAATTAACCCATTAGCGGCATGATCCTCTGAATTAAAGTGATGAGAAAATTAATTATTCACAATAAATTAGTGAAAAAATAATAAAAAATATTGAAATATAATATATTTTTGTTGAAGACATTCCATAGAGTTTAAGGTATTCCTCTTTTTCAGCGGTTGGAGTATAAACCTAATAATAGGAAAATATATAATAACCTTGATGATAAAAAATTAAAAAATAATTCTATAAAAATTGATTTAGTTATTCGAAGTTCCATCTTTAAAATAAGAACATGTAAAAGATAAATGGATACCAGTTAAAAGATATGAAAATATCTCAAGAAATTCTATCTCAAAGTCTGTGAATAAAGGTGACCCAAAAAAGGAATTAATACGATATTCTTTTACAAAAATTGTAGATTTATCATTTATGTTAACATTTGTAAGTTATCTGAGAATCGCCTTAAATTTGAGTTTTAAATTTCGATTCGGAATAAAAATATAAAATAAAGATGATGATCAAAACGTTCATATTTGTATTCATAATCAAAGTATCGCATAATTTAAGCTTCAGCACGATAATTGAAATCTATTTTGTTGAAAAAGGAAATCAAAAAACGATTTCTAAAAATGTTATTTAACCTTAAATGTAACATAAATATAGAATCATTATTTAAATGATATGCAGAATTTTTTCAGAAAGAAATGAGTATTAAATCTAATCTAATACATAATGCGTCAATACAGTATACTTATATTGACAACATCTGACGCTAAATGTATAAAATATTTTTTTCGTTTGGTCAAAAAAGTTATCATGGAAAATTTAAATGAAAACTAAAAATGAATATTAATCTCGAGAAATCTAAATTCTGTTCAAAATAAAAAAATTTTCTAAAACAAAAATCATACTATAGAAGTGATTAATGTATATATCGATGAATAATTTTTCATGAAAACTGTAAATAAACGAGATAATAACACTTAGGTAAAATTTTTTTTGAGTATTTTGTTGTAAATAAGCATCAAAACAACAAGCCGAATACTTTTTAAAATTGCTTATAATTCACTAAAATATAACGA
Source organism: Neodontobutis hainanensis (assembly GCA_024349245.1). Classification (NCBI taxonomy): domain Eukaryota; kingdom Metazoa; phylum Chordata; class Actinopteri; order Gobiiformes; family Odontobutidae; genus Neodontobutis; species Neodontobutis hainanensis. The sequence goes on from JALDNG010000507.1 coordinate 130,368, forward strand.
TTCTTTTTAAGATATACCGTATATATGAATTTTTTATTCAAACAGTCAATAAGATTTGACATATTAAGATATGTGTTGTGTTTAAATAAATAAAATATAAAATTTGACAGAAAACGTAATAAAATTCGTTCTTATCAAAATTCTGAGGTTTTTTTCGACGTGGTACGGATGTTAGGTAGGTTTTTAGTTCTAAATGTAAAATTTAATTATTTTTTGCCAGTTTGTCAACCAATTTTTAAATTTTAAGAACTTACATAACTTAAAATTCGATACCATCCATAAAAAATTCTACACTTATAACTCTGTGAAAATATTATTTTTATTTTGTTATGAATATTAATCTTCAAATGAAAATACATGTTGTGATGAAAGTATCGTTTTGGAAATAACAATCACGAAATATTTAAGTTATTTTTAGGAATGTATTTTATGTTTTAAACATCAAATAATTTAATCTGTCAAAAAAACTATAAATTTCTGTATTTCTTCATACTATGAATTTACAGCCTAAAAGAGAAAATACAGAAGAGTTTTTGTATAAATGTCGTGCAAAAACAGATACTCTTATCATCATTTAAATAGGAATAATATTAATACGTTGAAACACAAAAATTAATCTAAAAAGCAAAAACATAGTTAAAACACACGTAAAAATTCGTAAGGTTAAAAATTATAAAGAAAACCAAAGAAAAAAATCATTTAAAATTAAGAAAAATGAATTTAACACAATACAAAAATCACAAATTATTTATAAATTCAGATTCTTAAATAACCTTTAATTCATAAATACCGACAGGTATTTTTAAATGAAATATAAATTGATGAATAATCAAAAATAAACTAATCTATGAAAAAATATTCTATTATAATTTGATGATGGTTTATATATCTAGGCAAAATCGTGAATGTTTAAGTATTTTCGTTTAAATAGATAACCATCAAAATCTGAAACCATTGAAAGAGATCTATTTGTATAGATTCAAAAATAATAAGTTTTTTGATGTCAAAAATTGGAAAAATTATTCAATATTATTTTGAAAGTAAGACTGGAGATATTTTATTAAAGGTATAAGTAATGAGAGTGAACTGGAAATATCAATTTTTTACATAGGATACTTTATTTAAAGAAAAAAAACAAAGTTGATAAATACCTGAATCAAAAATTCTGCTATCACAATGATGAAAACTCTTATGTCTACGTTATACGGTGCCATGTTTAATAGTTTCCGAGTTAAAACGATTTCGTATCCTCGTTAATTTTTATGTGTCATTTGTAAAAGTATGATCAATTTAATGAGTTAACGATAAAAATAATTTTGATCGTTTTATACCATCTTTGAATTACAATCTTAGCTTCTCTAAAACTATATTTTAAATTACAATGATGTATAAAAAAATGAGAAAAATTAACACCTCATTAAAAGTAGACTAATTTTTGCAATGCTAAAAATCGATAATTTTTTTGTTAAGATATGATAAATATTCATATTTTCACATAAATAATTTTTATGTCATAAACTGATCCCTCATATTAAAAAATAATATTATTGTAAGTTATAATTTAATCACAACTTTATTCCATAAAATATGTTCATTTGTATCCAGCAAATTAATCAGTTAGAAAATACAGCGTTTTTGATCTTTTCAATAAAAGATAATTGTAAAGGCCATAATTCAGATAAATTATAATCCCAGATTTATCCTTTATTAACTTGTTATTTCACGTCAACAAATGGGTGTAGATAATGTTCGTTATTTTTTTTTATAATTCTTATCCTCGTCATAATTGCCGAGAATTTTTTAATTATGCTGCGTTTTCTTTAAGGAATACAGTGCTCTTTTCTTTATTATTAAACTAGCTGAGGTCTATTTGGATGATTCGTTGGGCAAAGTTGAGATTTTCGGTGTCTCATGAAGATTTTTAAGATTAAAATTCATCAAACTCTCTTTTTTATACGTTGTTTATAAGCTCTATACGTGGAAATTTTTATCCAAATTTGTTTCATAGATATCATCATTCAATAAAAATCTTTATTTTAATACTTAAATTTTTAAATATTTACAGACTTAAAAATTGCGTCGCGAACATATTTCAGATAAGTGCAAATACATCTGTGTATTTATAACCTTTAAATTCTCGTGAAGGGTGATTTTAGTAGTTTGAACCTACAATAGGAAAGAAAAGTTTGAGCATGTATCCACATACTATTTCAAATGAACTGTAATGGGTGACTCCATATTTGGCTATCTTAGACAAATCATAGCAATTTGAAGCGTCGTTTCATTTCTAGAAATGAAGGAAATGATGAGATTTATTTATTTAGATGTCTGAGCTAGCATTTATAAGCTAAATTACCTTCGACTTAATATTCAGTCTTTCGAGGTTGTTTATAAAAAATTTTTAAATCTCTTTTCTACACCTTTCTGCTCATATCGTCTTCACATATCTAAAAGATAACCATTTGTATCTGGTAAAAATATACGTTTTCATGCATAAAGATTTTTAACATTATTTTTGCAGCGGCTTGAACGTAAGAAATTATGGTTATTTAGAGTTTTCCATGAAAAAACAAAATTAAGAAATTCTTTTTTTATATTAAAGAGGTTAGATGAATTGATAATGGAAAATTTTCTGTTGTTGAAATAGCACGAAGTAAACCTTGAGTAGAGTATGAGCTCTACGTTTTAAAAGCTTAATATTTTTATTTTTTCGACCTGAAAAAACACATTTGGAATGCTAAATTTACATCATATCTCTAAAAGCTTTTTGAGTTTATCACAATGTGAGCCACGGTAGATATTGACATTATCAATAATTTATTTTTCAAAAGTGACAGTAATAAACAAACTTCTAACTCTTCTCAGTATAAATCAGCTCAGGACGTTTTGAGAATAAAAAATTGCTTTACTATTCGATAAGAGTCTTCACAAAGTCAGACATATTTAAACTAAAATTTTCCATATGTTTTAAAAGCAAAATAATGTCAAGATTGCCAATTAATCTTAAAAAGTAAAACTAAATCAAAGTATCTTTTTTAATTGTCATTGAAATAAATAGAAATATGCATTTATCAGCTGAATATTTATCATAGTTTTTTAAAATTAGTTCAAAATGCTGATTTATATGATCAATATAACAT